>VWYH01002944.1:483342-604854 GCA_013399365.1 Pampusana beccarii | reverse complement strand
CCCTCCGCGTCCGCCGAAGGCTGCGCCGTCTCCGCCTGCCGCTGCCGGGGTGCGGGGCACGGAGCTGGGAGTGCGAGGGCTGGGAATAATTTATTTCCCCCGGTGTCGGGGTGGGAGGGAGGGGAAGGTCCCTCCCCTCCTCCTCCTCCGCCTCCCGCGCCGCCGCCGCCCGCTCCTCCCGCTCCTCGCTTTGCGCGCCCGTGTGCGGTGCTGCCGCTGCGGGGACTCGAGCTGCGAGGTGAGCTCTGCTGCCCGCCCTTTGTCTGCCTCCGGGTCCCTGCCCCTGCCCCTGCCCCTGCTCCTGCGTCCCCGCCCCAGCTTCTGCCCCCGTCTCTACTCCTGGGTCCCAGACCCTGCCACTGCCACTGCCCGGCCTCTGTCCCTAACCCTGGTCACTGCCCCAACACCTGAGTGTCTGCCCCTGCTACCTCCTTGCTTCCACGTCCCTGTCCCTCGGCCCCAACCCTCGTCTCTGTGTTTTTATCCCTGTGTCCATCTTTTTGCCCCATCTCTCTGTCGCCCTGCCCTGTCCCCCCTGTCCTTTTGCTCTGTCTGTCCTTGTCCTTCCGTCCCAGCACCTGTGAACCTGTCCCAGTCCCTCTCCTTTTGCCCCTACCCCTCTGCCCTAGCCCCTACCCATCTGTCCCTGTCCCTGCCTCAGCCATAGTCCTGCCTCTGCTGTACCTGCATTCAATGCTGGGAAAAAGTGAGATTTTTACTTAAACGTTCTCCACTACCATCTTCAAAAAGATACACACACACACCCCTAGAGGTGGTCCCTGGAGCTTACGGAGGTCAGTGTGTGAATCCTGGGGAACAGCAGGTCCCTAGGAGGAGGCTTCAGCCCCTTGAGAGTGCGTGCCCAGGCCCTTTATCCCAGCAAGAGGAGCAAACCCAGCGGGGACAACAAGGAGAATGAGTAGCTGAACACTGGCAAGTAGAATAATTTATAAAAACATACATTTTTAACAAAGCAGGGCTGGCAGAGGGACCACAGCATCAGGAGATGGGAGCAAATCTATCAGGGTTTAAAGCATCCACCGTGCTGCTGCTGGATCCTGACCAACGCCCAGAGACAGCCCGGGTGAGCAGTTGTGACACAATGTAATCGGAAGGGAGACCCTACCTGCCAGCATTTTCGAAGTGTAAAACTGGCACAGTTCAGGGGCTCCCTCCTGGATTGGTTTCAGTGCCAGAGGGAAAGGTTCCCTCCGCGGAGGCGCGAGCCGCATGGACGGCACCACACAGCTGCCCTGCGTCCATGCAGGCTGCTTCGCTGGCCCATCTCCCACCCAGATGAAGGAGAGCCCACTCCTGGTGGCCTGGGGGGCATCCTCGCCATCTGCCCAACCTGCCTCTTCCGCTGGCTCTGCACCCAGACGGAGCTCACCGCCACCAGCAAAACTTTGCTGCAGTTTCCTGTCTTACTGGGTTGCACCTCACTAGGGGTGGAGCGAGGCCACGTCCCTCATTTGCTTGGATGGAGAAATGCACGGTGACACGATCCTGCTGCAAAGATGAAACAGACTGGAGGTGCATGGCATTGGGGAAGGGGCAGCTCCCACCATCGCTCCATCTGGCAGGTGTCCCGGGCCACCGCTGTGGAAACTGAGCCCCAGAGCAGCCGCTGAGGAGTCGGTCTGGCTCCAAGTCTTCATTTTTAGCTGGGTTATTTATTTTTCAGCTTCGGGTATTGGTTTGTTTTGGTGGGGTTTTTTTAACATCTGTGTCTCCTCCACAAATTTCAATGTTTGTGAAAGTGACGGACTAGTAATATAATTTCCTGATGCCAAAAGCTCATGCAGGCAAAAGCTGTGCGGGCTCGCTGGTGAAACTGCTGCCAACAGGACATGTTCTCCCTCGTGTGCTCCTGCCTCCCTCCACCGAGAGCTCGCCAGCAAGGCCAGGCCATGCCAGAGGGGCTTCAGCTGAGCAAAAGCACTTTGGCTCATGGTTCCTCTGCCCAGCATTCACAGAAAGTCAACCAGTTAGTTTGGGGGGACTGCCGGACATAACAAACCCTCTTATTTTAGAAGAAAGAAGGTGGCAGAGGAAAGTGGCGATGGGCTCCCACCACTGCAGGAGGAGGGGATGCCGGCTGCTTCTGCCAGGGTGCCGCCGTGCCAGTTGCCAGCAATGCCTCTTCATTTTTTTTTACTCCAAGAGACAATTCCCTAAGTAAGCTTGGGAGAGTGGAGGTAGCTAACCTGCCCCTCCTTAGTCACCTTCGTCCTTTATTTCTTTATCTTATGCCTGTCTTATGCCTCTCTCTCCTTTTCTCCTTTGTTTCTTACTCTTTCACAAGACCTTCAACCTCTTCTTCACGGGACAAGACAGGGAAGTCCCATGGTCATGGCCTGCCACCTCATCCAGGCTTTGTTGGTGGGGAATCCAACAAAGATCTTGGACCCCTTATGTTTAAGGACACAGGACTCAAAGCGACTGTTTTGGACCTCAAACCCCCTTTCCTGCACCCACCAGTAATAGTGTAATAGACATTTAGCCCAGACAGAACATGTGCTTTCTCAGAACCACCCATCTAGGTCAAAAAGTATTTCGCAAAATTCCCCTGCACATTTCAGGCTCATCTTTGCATAGATGCACCATGTTAATGGTGTCCATCAGCAATACAGGGGGACCTGGGGTATTCAAAAAACCACAAACCCCCCAATATTTTGCATGTGCTTACAATAGCAGGGAGACATTTGCTGAAAACATTCGCAGGCAGCCAAGGCTGTGACCAAGCCCCATGCATCTAAAGTAAGGAAGAAAAAGAAGCTTCCAGTCCCTCCCAGTCTTTATCTAAAGGAAAATTTCTTCCTGGTCACAGCTCCAGCACTATTTCACTCATGTGAGCATAATTTACCTGTAACTCACCCCAAACCTCACCTGGTCTGGAAGGTTTTGTTACAACCAGGAGCACCAGCACACCCAGCTCGCCCCTTGCCTCTGAGCAGCCTCCAGCCTGGCTGGGCAAGGACATCCTCCTGCCAGACTGTCCCCACCGGCTTGCAGGGGGCTACCAGCCACATAGAGGCACATGCCAGACCCCAGGTGGCTTTTTCATCGGCTTCGTATCCGCTCACTGCTCTGGGTGAATACAGTACCTAGGTTTTAAAGATGAGGGATTTATGTAATGTCTTTGGCCAGAACTTCTCATTCATCCTTCTCCCACTGACAGCAAGGCTAAGATATTATTATTAATAACAATAAACTAGCTTATCTAAGAAAAGTGGCTAAGACTAACCTGCTTGAATCAAAATAAAAGCTTGTAAAAATAATAATAATCTCTATTTTCACACTCATCTGATCCAAGATTCTTAATTTAAGTTTGAGCTATTCCCTCTTAAAGGCAGAAAGTACCTATTGTGGAGGTTACCATGGGCTTGCACTCCTAGTACAGTATTTTTTTAACACAGAAAATAGCAAGGAGTAAATCGAGACAAAAAATCAGTAAAGACTGTTGTCTGCAATGGAGAATGCAATAGCTGGAATGTAAATAATTACTTAGGAGGTACAGGCCCCTTCCAGTCATGGGCGGTGGGGGGAAATCACAGCACAGATGGACGTGGCTGCAGTCCATATTAATTTATGGAAGTGATTATTCAGGCAGAGGAGCTGCTCACTTCATTCAGGGAGAGAGCTCACACCCCAAAATCAGAGTCAAAACGCACATTAACAGGTGAGTAGCTGCTTTATTAATGTGGCCACAGCAGACCGTTTAGCAAGGGTCAGGGTAGGCTGGGCAACTATTAAGTAACACTGAGCAATAGGAAGCTTTGTCTGAGCTCCTCGTGTCTGGGTAAAGGCTTCCATGGAAGAACATAGAAAAACACTCTTGTCACTGTCACCATGTGGAGAGTTCTGATGCACATCTTGTCCACAGCTTTTAACAACTTCCTGTGATAAATACTAAGGAAATTATCTTGACTTTCTACATAAGAGAGCTATGGAGCACCAGGTTGCAAGTACCATTTATTCATTGTGGTGTAGTATGTACATGTATCACCTGAAAACAGGACAGCCAGTTGAAGCCCTTTTGACATTCTTATGCTAATAAAGACTATAAAATGGTCTTTCCAAAGTGAGATCTTTCCACAAGTGTGTTTATTTTCTACTCATCCATGCAAGCACTCCGTGTTTCTCTGTATGTGTTTCTGTATGTGTTTCTGTATGTGTTTCTGTATGTGTTTCTGTATGTGTTTCTGTATGTGTTTCTCTGTATGTGTTTCCTCTTGACCATTAGACAGACACAGAAAGCAGACCTGCTCTTTTTGCTGCTTGGAAGGTTTTGCTAAAGAAAGACAAAAGCAACGGCAAGATAAGGATGATGTGATGGATGTGTAGAAGAAACCACTGTTGCAGCTGATACAAGGGATGAATTGCCTGTGATCACTTCACCCTTCAAGAAGCATTGCTGCATTACTGGCAGTGGCTGTACCCCTGGGCGCAGCAGGCACTGTAGCTCATGTGTGTTCTTGTCGTCCTGAGACATAAGGGATGAGTTTATTGTGCAGCAGCCGGTCTTCTGGATATGGGGAATGCAAGATATTCAGCAAATATTCACGCTGAAACCACAGCACACAACCAGACTGAGCTACTTGGAGACAGTGTCACATCCCATCCTATCCCATCCCATCCCATCCCATCCCATCCCATCCCATCCCATCCCATCCCATCCCATCCCTTCTTGTCCCAGACATAGACTAGAAAAAATACAAACAGCTGAGGTGGACCTCTTCTGGCCACCTCAACAGAAGGGCTATCAGTACCACCAACGAACTTCAGCTGCAGTCTAGAAAGCCCTTCCTCTATCATCACAAGGTGTATGGGGTCTCTCCATAATCCCAGTCAGGGAAATAAATGGGAAGGGTGCGTCTGACCATGCTAAAATGAGATGAACCCCATGCCACCTCACTGAAGCTTCAGTGTCAGTAAAATTTGGCTTCAGCAAAGTCGAAGCATCTGCCCTGCAAATGCTAGACAGGAAAGTCAGAAGTAGTTAGTAACTAATCGATCTCGCCTCTGCTTCCAAAACAAAGTCTTCTGTTCATGAAGACTCCTTGTTTTCTTCTCCTATTTATGCAGGGACTTACCAGAGAGGGCTGGTGCTCTGGAGCTGCCTTGGCCATGCCAAATAACCCTTTGGGATGAATCCCGTTTTTGTGTACAGGACTTGTCACAGGCGGATAATAATGCAGGCTTGCCTTGCCAGTTACATGAACTTTGCTCTTAAGTAGAGCCCAAGTCATTTCTAAACAAAGGCCTAAATGTGAAATTATAGGCAACTTCCATGCCTATGTTATTACGAGATTTTAATTTTTCTAGGGTAGGAACAATAGCAGCTGTTTCGCTGCTCCATTTTTCAGTGGGCTGGTACAATATTCATCTTCTGTAAACTGACATCTCATGATTTCATCTCAAAATAGAGTATTTAACTATACACATTTTTCTTTCTCTTGTATTGCATTGCATTCAAATGGGTTTAAACTTGTATTTCTTTATTGCTTATTAACTTCAATGAGGTATGAATATAAAAGAGAATATTAAAAGGCTTTTCTTTTTCAGAAAGACATTTCTTTACAAACAGTGTTGATACTATCAAACAGGTGAGCCTAACCCCTTAAATTTACTATTGATCTTGTAGCCATTAAAAAAAAAAAAAAAAGATTAATGTCTATTATGCATAAAAATAAAAATTACTGAAGACACAACAGTCATTATAGTTCTTACTTTTATCTGTTCCTTATTTGGATGGTCTTTAATGTACAATTTTGGATGCAACACAAGCATAAGACTATACTTTTTTCTGTTTCCAATCCACTGTGCTGCTGTGCTCTATTAGCACCACGTGAGGAGCGTACCTAAGTATATTTAAGGAAATTCCACTTGACTCTAGTTATTTACAATTCTAATGTTCAGCCCTGTTTTGCAAATCTAATTTTCAATGTACTTTAAATAAACATGTCATATAAAGAGGCATCTCTCGCAACAAGTATTCATGTCTGTGACTATTGTCTCCTACTATCCATTCCCTACTCTTGATTTCCATGAAGAAATGCTGGGTATTTACTCACGCTACATCTGCATGCTGAAGTTTCCAAGGCTTTCATTAACTCGCAAATATTTATCGTGGGTAGCCTTTATCTGAAGAATTTTTTAAATGTCACTGGCTACAAAAGAAACTCTTAGTCCATTTTACAGCCTAATTTATCTCCCTGCTTCACTATTCTAGCTTGAATAACCCCAAGGACCCAAGGTACACAGGACTAACAGGCCAGGACAGTTTTAACAGTTTACTTTGTGAAGAAAAGTGGGATGTAAATCCTGAGGAAGTCTATAAAAGATATTCCTTCTGCTTGATTTAATGATCACTAAACTTTCAGAGACCTGGAAAAGATATTCATTCTCTTTTATTTAACAACTGTTAAACTTGCAGAGAGCTGGAAATACATTTTACAGTGGGTTTTGAGAACTTTCACTTATCATCTTTGCATTTAAAACATACCTAAAATATCCAGTTTGTGTGACTGAATGTCAGTGGACCCGTGTGTGGAGATCCAAGATTCAGCACTTTTATCTAAGGCACACAACTGCAGCCCACAGGGACACAAACATTTTGTGAGTATATGTTTTGTTTGCCTACCATCTACCACAAAAACTTTCGAGGCTGTGGGTGCAAATATAACCTAAGAAAAAAGCTGACTGGTAGTTGCATCAAAGCTATTTAAAATACCCACAAATCTGTGCAAACCCTGAGGATAAGCCAGGCTGGAGTGACGGGCTGGGGTGTGCGGGAGGAGGGTGTTCCCCGTCAGAGACCAGTCTGCAGCATCCATCCCACCGCCCCCTGACCCGCAGCCCAGGGCGGGATGTACACTGGGTGTCAGAGCTCGTAACTTATGTGAGAAACGGTCACTGGGGCCACCGAATGCTCAGATTCGTTTTGCAAGCCATCGACACGGGGGTTAATGTCTTGTCTGCCCTCAGTGATTGAGTCATTGCATTTATGCATTAAACTAAATATTTTTTTCTTTTTTCTTTTTTTTTTTAATTTATCTTTTTTATTTTTTTTCCTTTACATTTTGTGGGTATTTTTGGTTGGTTTGGTTTGTTCATTTGTTTGTTTGTTTTGTGGTTAAAAAGCATCTTTTGAAGTGAGAGTGGGAGCCTGGCTCTGGCTTTTGACACAAGCGGGCTCCCCACAGCAGCCCAGCAGCAGATACTGGCTGGGTACCAAGTGAGAGTGATGCCAGGGATGAAGGTGAGGGTGTTTTGCACCGCCCTGAGGGACAGTTACAGGGTGTGAAGGGACCAGACGTGCGTGTCCTCACAGGGACCAATGGTCTGCCAGTCACTTGGTACATGCACGGGGCAGTCAGGTATCACCAGCAACATGTTCAACCCACAGAGGTGCACACTGGATGAAAAGCCACCTCTGCCACAGCTTCTGGGACCCTTAAACCCAAATACAAGTGGGCCTGAGCCTGAAGGTAACAACACGTGGGTGTGATGAAACAGGTGATGTGAGCAGGCTGACATGGTGATGAAAAAATGGGAAAGCAAACAAACTAGTGGTGACTTCTTTTTCCTTCTCAGAAATCTTTATTGAAAATACCTTATCAGAGCCTTGCATCCCCAGAGCTGCACAGTCACACTACTTTTATTTAATTTTATCTGCTCATAAATTGTCAAGTTAGTTGTTTTTCAGAGCAAGCCCTACCCAAGAAATTCATCAGGACCACAAAACACAGGGCAGGATACAGTGACCACGTGAATGCAGTAAGGAAGTTAGGAATGGTACCTCCACTCCAGTCCTGACCCAAAAAATGACTTTTTCAACCAAAACAAGACTGCTTGGAGAATCAGACTCATAGGTTAATTTAAGAAAAAAAAAAAAAAAAAATCTTAATTTGTATTAGCAGTAAAGCAAAGCGTTAGGATAAGCCGGAATATTACAGAATAAGCAGATATTTTTCATTATTCCAAATCCTCCACCAGAAGTCTAAAATTCATCACTTATGAGTCAAATATTCCTCCCAGCTCCCTTTAAGAAGGTCACTGAGAAATTGCTAAGAGTGGCTGTCAACGAGAATCTTTTGTATAATTTAAAGTATGAGATCACAGCACTTTTATCCTCTTGAGGAACCATGGTTATACTGCTAAGGGGTGATCTGGTCATTAGGAGAAAACTGTCAAGCTCCCATCTCTGCCCCTGGCTTCTCTTAGGGAAGTCTGTCCCTCTGTGCCTCAGTGTCACCAGTTTTAACATGAGACCCTGGATGGGCAGTGGGCTCAGCGTGTGACTGTTCCACGTCAGATACTGATTGCAGTGCTGTTAAGCTCCCTTTACACTAACGATGCTAAGTGGTCTTGGTAAAACAAGGAGTTTTGTTCACCACCTTCCAAGTAGCGAGGTACTCCTGACATGGTCCCAGCGTCTGGTAAGGTGGATCATGGGGCTCCACCAGGTTAAATCTTGTTCCAGTTCAGGGCTTTCTGGCCAAGCTACAACCTCATTTTATAAGGTCTTAAAGATTTTCAGTGCCAGAAACTCTATTGCTCTTTCTTCGGGATGATACAAGGGCACTTTTAAAACTATTTGACCTACATCAAATATTTTAGTTTTTAATACAATTCTTTCCCGTCTCCATGTTGGGCTTGGCTTCACCAGCGCTAGATATCAGAGCCGAGTCACAGCAGAGACAATCTTCCCACAAAGGCATGTCAGCTATGCTCTTGTCCATCTCTTCAATAAACTGAGCAAATCCACCCCTCTAAGTCCCAGTGAGCTCCCTGCTCAGCCCTCCAAGGGTGGTAACCCCTTGAGAAGCACTCCCCAGAGAGTGGCATCTCTCCCTGTCAGACATGGGTCCTCCCCTTTCTTGTATGACACGATGTACAAGGCTGTGAAAAGCCTCTACACTCCTAAAGCTGAACAGGCTTTTGGAGAGCTGCCGTGGAGGGGAGGGGATGAACCTGTGAAACTGGTGTCTTAAAATATGCTGCTGGGTCATCACGTGTTGACTTGTAACAGGTTTAAAGATTTCTGATGGGTGTTTATAGAGTGGGAACAAATCCCAGGGTGTACCTGTAAATCCCTGCTCACCTTCGCTGCTCAGGACATTTCCTTCACCTTCTCAGAGTTTGTCTGAAGCCCCCCTGGATGTCCCAGCCCTGCACACGGGACCTCAGTAGCTCCAGTGCAGCCGCACTACTCAGCCCCACTGCTCAGCCCCACCGCTCCACTTCATGTACCCATCTAGGAACTTTTGCCACTCAGTGTGCCAGTCCCAGCTTGCTTTTTCCATGTAGATCCTTTTACGATAGAAACAAATGACCAGCCTGGGTGCCTGTGTGTCCCTGCAGCACCTGGTCCATTGGCAAGGGAGTGTCTGGCAAAGCAGCGCCTATGAATATCCATATCCACTACTTTTCCCCAAAAGACGTGGCAGAAGACACCCAGTTGTCTGGAAAGCCCCTGTGTATGCCCACCACAATCAGCGGTGAGGGAAACCCTCTCTCCCCTGCTCCCTTGCAGAGCTGTGGCTTTGTCAGGCACCCACTGCCTTGGGGGTCTCCCTCTGCACTCAGGGGTCTGCAGGGCCACAGAAGGGGGACCCAGGGTGTCCCCCGATGTGAGGAGAGTGGAGGAGTTGCTCCCAGCTTAGGTTTGGCCACTGAATGTCAGCACTTCAAAAGCTGCCATTCCTGACCCTGAGGAAGAAGGAGCCTGGGCCACGGGAGGAAAGTCCCTGTTTTTCCAGGGTGATCATCCTGTCATGGAGGCTGCTGTACCGCAATCCTCTGCCCAGAACACTCCAGCTATTCAGAAGAAATTCTGTGAGGTTTGAACTTTTTTCTCTCCAAAATCATATCTGGAAAGGCATGTGCCACAAGAGCATGTGCCACCATCTCCTGTCCCTAAGGAAGAGGTGGGTGATGTCTCCTAAGTGACCTGGGAAGACTCAAGTTCGCTGCTTAATAACTTAAATATCTTCTGCCTCCTGCTCTCAGAAGGGGTTGGGATCGTTGTCTCAGCTGCTCCACGGTCACAACACAGCTTTATCAGCATCGCAGGGGGCTCAAGGCACTGCTCCTGGCAACGCTATCTGGCTAATTTCTCAGCCTTCCCCTTGCTCCTCCTTCCAATAAGATAAGAGGAAAGGAGATATCTCCGTTAGCTGTACACACAGACTTAATTCTCCACCGCAGAGCTGGAAATCCTGGGTTTCCAGGCATGAGTGCTGCTCCCACGCTGATGCAGATGCAGCTGCAGGGGCAGCCCTGCCCTGGGGTTGCCAGTTGGTTCCATTGGTTCTGCACATCCACCTCCCATCCTCTTCACCCGATGGCCAGCCACAGCACAGCCATCAAACCTGGTGACTCCCAACGGGATTTCTACTGAAATAAGAGGTTTTGCAGAGTTACCACCCCTATCGCAATCAAGTGTGAGATCACCGCAGCTCTGGCTTGCAGGAGGAGGTGGAAATGCAGCTCAGTCTGCAGCCACCTCTGCCTTTGCTCTGCTGCAGCACATCTGCTGCTCTCCTGCAGCTGAACACCCATGTCCCACCTCCAGCAACCCAGGGAGCGGGTCAGGGAGTATTTGCTGGGTGGGACCCAAGTGTCTGTGGCCACCTGCCAGCAGCCTGGCTCAGAATCAAAGAATGTTTGTCAAATCTTCTAGCAACCTTGAATGAAAGAAGATATAGAAATGCAAAGCATGGTATTCTTTTAATTTTTTTTTTCTTTCTTTGGCAAACGGCCTAGAAAAGTAACAAAAAGAGGCAGAAATGCCAAAAAGTAAACCACCTACTGTTGTCTCCTAGAGATAAACCAGAAGGTTGTTCCAAGCAGCAGAATGCTGCTGTCACTGCTCCTGGAAGTGAGAGGGAGTCACCCAGTCCTGGGGAGGGGGCTGGAGGAGAGAGAAACAAGCGGTTCAAATGGACCTCTGAAAGGGAAGTCAAGGTAGTGCCTTTAAATTTGTTTGGCTCACAGCAAAATAACGTGATGTCACATATTTAGAAAAGTCATTGCAGCGGGAAGTTAATGCGGCTTCACAGGCACTTGTGACGTTCGACACGTTACAGTAGTTTGTTGTGGATTATTATGACTCCACTCCTGAGGAAAGATCTTCTGGGCATGAGTCACGGGGACCCTGTCTGGCTGTGCTATTCTGTCCCCTGGCACCCTATTGTCTATTATATTCCCTCCCCACCAAAAATGCAGACTTTCAAGTATACAATTCCTGACACATGCAGCAAGGACTGAACCACAGGGACTGCAGTTTGCTCTTTGTGCTCTTCATCCTGTTTTTTCTCTGGCTTTCTGATTTTAATCAATTTGGGTATAATAGCGCTTTTAAGCAAGATGCCTCTGTTTGATTTAGTATTAGTTTGTGTTTACTAAAGCCCAGCTCCATCACTAATGATATTAACATCAGGCTCATAAAGATCTGACCTTTCATGTGGGTAATAGAGAGGTTACAATGTTCAGTTTTTCCGTTTGAAATTAATTGGCCAACAAAACATAATCTTGGGGCAAGAAGCACAGAAAGTGCCTGCGGGCTGTGGCAGAGCAGCGTAAGCAAATCCTGTAAGAGCAGTTCAAGTGGCTCCTGCCCTGTCCTGTCCCCACGCTGCTGCTAACGTCCCTTCCAGCTCCAGCACAGCTGATTTAGCACCCAGATCTATCTGCTCCACCCTTGTGCCTCAGCTCGAGCTGACTCGGGCAGATATTTTCTGTTGCTGACACCATTAGAGCGGCCGTAACCTCTGGCAGGCAGGTGGGAGACAGCTCCATCTTCAGCCGCTGCCGCTGTTTGCTTCACTGCCCATGAGCCGAAGCCCTGAGGAGCTGAAGCTCCATTTGCAGCTGGAGCAAGCTGTGGAAAGTCAGCAATTCACCTTTTTTGTATTCTTTGGGGATAAAACAATGAAAGCAACAACAGATTTAATATAGTGATGTGATAAAGGAGCTGGATTTTTTAAATCGCATATGCAGTAACTCACTGACCACTACCAGGAACTCTCAATGGCATCTTTACTCACCACAGTCAGCTGAGTTAAATTCCCTTAACGGCTGCTTCCCGGCCACAATCACCACTTTATTTCTGCACGTTTTCACACACTTCACCCACTGAGAGGACATTACCTGGCCGTCTTCATGCTGCTGGGTAGAAGATGCTCCCAGGTGGCAGAGCAGTGCTGTATCTCATTCCTGCCCACCCTTACAGTGACACACACAACTAAATCACTGATGAATTGTATTCTTCCTGCGGGCTACTGGGTCTGTGAAGGATCAAAGTACGTTTTCATAACTCCAGGTGCTTAAGGAAAGTAATAAATAACGGCATTGTTGTGGCTGCATATAGACTCTATACCCAGGGACAAAGCATTTTGCAAACGCGGGTAAGAAATGTTATTAATATTTCATACAAAGGGGAACTTACAACCCAGCCAACAGATAATATTTTTCCTTCTATGTGCTCGATGTATTGGAACAAAAGCTACTTTAATAATATTAAATTTGGCACAGGTCTGCAGCATGGACTCCTGTGTGCAGCTCCAAAGCTGCTTGTTGCCCTGGGCGGGAAGGGCATGCGGGTGACAACTGCTGTGAGTGAAATTTCTGGGCTCAGGACTGCAAGTGGAGATGCATTAATGCTCTTGTATGCTGGTACAACCATGTTCTGGTAAAATTACTTACTGGGTGAGTCAGGTATCCAGACCTTGCAAGCCCCTACACTGGATGAAAAGCTTAAACAGGACCAGGCTTTGGCCACGACTCGCAGCAGCACGCTGCCTTTGCCTTCCTGCTTCAAATTTGCCTAAATATTCTCTCGTGAAGAGAGGTGATGGGGAGCATCAGCCCCAAAAGTGTGTGTGCAGCCTTTGGGGCTTGGACAGGTTGGCTCAGGGCCTGCCCAAAGGACACCACATTTAGGGTGGCCTGGTGACCTGGTGACTGGTGTGGGAAGCTGGAGGCTGCAGGAGAAACTGGAGGGGACAACTTTCTTCTTTGTTTGAAACAGTGTTTTTCCCACTCTCATTAAACTGCACTTCAGCTCATTAACTATTCAGGTGTTGTCTGCATCATTAGAGAAGGAAACACGAGATGACAGACTATTTAACAAGTTCATTTTGAGCACAAAATGTGTTTAAGGCAGGAAAAAATATTACTTCATGCAAAACTTGGGTCGGTGTAATTGCAGGTCTGACTGCTTCGAAGATGAAAAGCCTCTTTCTTAATTCAAGGCAAATGTAGCAGAAATAATGTTTAGAAAAGAAGTGCAGGTAGGTACACAACAGGGAGTGCAATTTTAATATCCTGAGTACAAGATTTTTTAAATCTTTGTCTGACCCTGCATTAACACACTTGGTTAAATTTCATCTACCACATTCATCTTTGTTGGTTTCTTTTTTCCCCCTGTGATTTGTTTGCCCATGTTTGCTCATGTTTCCTTTCAGGGCTGATGCTCTTGGCCAAGTTTATGCCTCCTCAGAGATCCAGAACTGACCCTATGAACACCATGGGATGAGGTCCGGCTTAATCCTTCATGGACAAAACCACTCGTGGTTCCTCCAGAGTCTGCCAATGCAGGTACATCTTTGGCACGGGGAAGGCACACTGTGTGGTCCAGCCTGTGGGCCACTATCCCTAAAAATATCCAGTGAGACCAGGAGTTCATCAATCAAGAAGGCAGCAGGTAATTACACAGAACCACAGAAAGGTTGGGGTTGGAAGGGACCTCTGGCAATCATCCAGTCCAACCCACCTGCTAAAGCAGGTTCACCAGAGCAGATCACACAGGAATGTGTCCAGGCGAGTTTGAATGTCTCCAGAGAAGGAGACTCCACAACCTCTCTGGGCAGCCTGGTCCAGGGCTCTACCAACAAGCTCTGAAGTTCAGGGCAGATCCACAACCGATGCTCTAGCTGTGCCTTGCTGCAGGGTGAGAGAACTCTTGGGTCTGGGACCTATCTTGGATGCACCCCAGTCCTGCTCCAGGGCAAAGGGCCACTGTGGACCAGCACCAACTTTCTGCAGGAGCCAGAAGCCCCCAGTGAGGTGCTTTCCTCACCTCTGGCTCTCAGACCCAACCTGCCATTTGAATATGGACCCCAGCCCATTGGCAAATCTCAAGTCATTTCCTCCACACTTTGCAGGCTGGGTGGCAGGGGTGCTCATTCCGGTGCAGAAATATTTGCTTGAAAAGCAATGTATCCAAAAGGTCTTATGAGGGAATAATAAGTGGAAGGAATGTGGGCTGAGGCTTCTGACACCCTGGACTAAAACCCTTCGGTTTGTGCTTTTCCCATCAAGGCTTTTAAGCCTGGGACTCCACAGGACTCAGGAACTCACATCAGCACTGAACTGTGGAGCAGGCAGGAGAACTCTGGCTCTGCTGATCTTTTCAGAATATTGACCTACATCCATGCAGGGCAGCTGCCAGGATGGGTGGGATTCAAGAGGGAGCAGGGAGGAGAGGCGCAGCTCAGCCAGGGACTCAGATAACCTCGACCACCCGTCGCTCTCCCCTCTTTGCTCAGTTACCCCAAAATGCAACCTTTAAGTTTGGCCGAAAGGAGAGCCACTGCCCAGGCTGGGTCTCGGCTGCCTCCTCAGCTTCTCCATCCTCTACACTCACCTACCTCCTCAGGCTGTGCCCGCTTTTCCACCAAGTTCCACAAAGGGACCCTGAGCATCCCGCACACTCCGGCAGAAACTTCCTGAAAAGTTGGAAACCTGACGATTAGCTGCAATATTCCTTGTTGGAGGCACTGAATTTCATGCTGTTTACTAAGTCTCACATACCTCCTGATTCAATATTTTGTAAATTTGGCTCTTTCCAGCTTCAGCTGATGTGTGGATGCAGATGCTCTCGGGTGCTATTTATTCCACAAGTGAGAAATGACTTGGTAATTTATGGGTTGTAAACCCAAAGTTGTACAGGTTTTTACCTCAGGGAGAGAATAAATACATGTCTCATTTCAACACATTTTAGACAATGTGCTCATTTTTAATGGCTTCCTTTGATTTTACTCTGAAATACGTAGACACTTCCTCCCAGGATTCTCATATGGCAGCTTCATGCTGTTCTGTCAGGTTGCATATTTTCCCCCTGAATTTCTTAGAGAAGATCTCGCTTATCTGAATTACAAAGATGTTAACATTGTGTTGTCACTGTGAATAAGGAGTTCAGGTGAAGATTTTATTTTGATTAAGAAATGGAAGACTTGGAGAATAATTACTGCATTGGCAATGTGAATCTTATGGATGTTGCAATTAGAATATGCTTTTACCTGCAAGTAAAAGAACTTGCACATGCAGCTGTGAAGTGTAGTTGAGGCCATGTGCATGCTATTTGTACCCTGAGAATATAACTGTGATGGATATACATTGGTGGACTGGGTGAGAAATTTTTAGGCAATGACATTTGACATTACAGTTCAAGGATGGAAAAGATTTATTGACCCATGAGTTAAATAGCGACCCCTGTTTCACCTCTTGTTAGTGCTCTGTAGGTTGTGTTTAAAAACTATACCCTACTGAATCCTTAGGCTCAGATAAATGTAAATACTTCCCTCGATAGATCACAAAGGAGCACAAGCCTGAAGGAGATGCTTAGCCGCACCACCTGTATATCTTAGAGGATATTTTCATTAGATTAGGGTCAGTTTTGTAGGATTCCTCCACCTTTGCTTTCCTGATAACATCATTTATTTTGATCTATAATGAACTCTCAGGCCACTATTTGTAAACAGTGACTGAAGTCATGAGTCAACATCATCTCAACGTACAGGATGTCAAACTGGACAGGAAGGTTTATTGTGTCACTGGGCTCAGCTTCACATCACTAAGGTAATTATTAAACCCGGGGTAAACAGAACTTTGGTCCCATGTGTATTTTTAAACGATTGGCAGCGGTTGATTTTTCAAAAACATCATTTTGAAAAGCCGTTCTCCATAGGAATTCATTTTGTCGACACAGAAGGTGTCCAGTGCAAGGTTTAGCGAAGTAAACTGGCCCGTAGAAAGGGTGCTGGTGTGGGGTGCTGTGCAAGGACCTGCGGGGCCTCCTCTGATTCCCAGCCAAGAGGAGTGTGAAACACTGATCTCCCAAAGCAGAAAGCAATTCCCTCACAGCGGCGCTACTGACTGGTGAGAAAAGGTGACCACGGCCAGGAAAAAAATGGATGTACAAAAGCATAAAATTGTGCATTGTAAGAATGCAGCAGGACTTCTCTGTCTTTAAACATATTGTTTTCATCTCTCCCTTTGGTCATGGGAAGACCACTGTCTAAGCATCTTCCCCCCGTGGTCTTCTCCGTGGTCAGCTTCAAATTGGTCAAACACTGTCCACCTTCCTCTGCCACATCCCTTCCTGCATGAGAAAGGTGCTGAAGTACCCAGTGAAAGAGGTGGGTGCCTATAGGCTGGGCACTGCTCTCCAAAACACCGTCTATGACCAGAGTCGGCTGCTGGAGGTTTGTGTTTATATATGTGTGAAGGTGGGAAAATCGGGGGGAAAAAAAGTCAAGTTAGGGAAGAGAGAGAACACAGAAGTGAATCTAGGTGAATTCAGGTGAACCTCTGACTGCAAACAAGGGTCAAAAGCACCCAGCATCAGAGGTGCAGATCAGCTGATGGGAAGAAAGCCCCCTTCAGAGGTGCACTGGCCCATCTGTCATGGGCAAATCTCACCCTTGCGGTCTAATAACTCACAACTGAGAACAAAATCCCTGGAACGCTTTGATAACCGTTTTACTTAGCAGGGCAAGTCTGTGCCTGTAAAGTGCTTACCTGTGCTTTGGACCGTGGGCAGTTAAGAGTCCTGTACCTGGTCAAGAAATGCCATGAGGGTGATATACAGGCATATCCTGACAGTCTGCAGTGGTTCTTTAGGTTGCTACTATAGGACCAAAGCGAATGTGTACGCGTAAATCCAAGGTATGGGTGGGCAGAGCAGTGAGCAGCAGCATCAACGTTTTCCCTCTCAGTCTGCTTTGCTGTACAGGATTAACCAGTGCTCAGAGCTCGGGAAGGCAAATGGCCAGGGTAAGCACAGCTGCAATCCCAGCACATGAAGCCTGAAGAGGGATAACCCAATTCATTCGTTTACAGTTCTACTTAATTAAAGAAATTCTTCCGAAGATTTCATTATAGAAATAATTTCAGACGATGTGCTGGAATAAAATTATGTTTCCCCCACTAATAAAATTTTGTGGAATAATGTAATTATACAGCTCCTGTATTTGAATTGTAAGATGTACTGCACAGTGGTGTGTCTTATGACTATGTAAATTTAAAGCCCTAAATATTTCATACTAGCTGTAAAATAACATAGTGTAATCAAAACTATGCCATAGCTGGAAAGGATGGGCTGGGTGTAAAGATGATGAAAACTCATCTGCTCACTTGGCACTGTCAGTTGGGTGTTACTTGTCTACCTTTCTTGAGATCTCACAGGTAATTTATGGCAGATTTTGCTGCTGTTCTTTGCTACCTATCCCCATAGACACAGTCATTAATGTATCCGCAAAACACCCCTGGTAGGTCTCTCGGAGGAGAATGCTCAGGACCCTCCGGGAGACACCCCCAGACCTGGAAGGGAACCCCCCGAATCAGTGCTGAAGTACAGCCGGTGGCTTGAAATAATAACCAAGTCACCGAAGTAAATGTCCTCTTATTTATAGTGATAAAAAATATCTGCAGATGGGCAGATATTTGCAGAGAAAATCTGCAAAGAACTAGCAGGTGAAACCTCAGCATGACGGTTAGGCTGCTTCCTAATAGCTTCTCTGTATCACCTCCAGCAAATGGTATCTACAGCAGTGTCGTTTATTGTTGATGACTGATAGTAGGATTACTGCTCCCACATCTAAGAAGCACGGCATCCCAAATAGGATCGTTTCATGCTGAAGGAAAGACGTTATTATCGTGTCCTGACTTTGCATACTGCTCAACCTGTTATCTGTGCAGGACTCAGTGTAGAGCTCTGAGGCTTTACAGGATATGATCATGTTATATGAAATTCAGGCTGCTGCAGCTATAAATCAAGAGGACACCTCGTATGGTTGCTGGTTCTCCTTGGAACAGCATCTCTAAGCAGAGGCTCTGCTCTCTGAAAGATTAGAGTGTGATTTGAAAAAAAAATGTTGCCAATGAATTTTAAGCTTATGAAAAGGGCAGGTTTAATAACATTGGTGTCCCCTGTTTAGCAATGTCGTATGTATAGCTACAGCATGAGCTTGTCCACAAGTCCTTAAGAAATACCCCAAGCCTGACTGCAGAGTCCCTCCTTTGCAAGACTAAGAGGATAATAATTTTAAACAGTAGTTCTTAAGCAGCATTTCCATCTATAGACAGTGGCTAGAAGAGTACAAGCTACGCCACTGGCCAAACACGAGGAACATCTGTCTGTAGGGAAGCGGGAGAGGCCGTGCACATTTCGGGTGCAGGTTTGAGGGCAGCTGAACTGATCCTAAAGCTGGCGGCTACCAAAGCCCACCCTTCCTTGTCCCTCTCACCCGTCCTGGGGACACGGCAAGAAGCTCTCCAGTTTTTTAGCTGGATCAGTTTCCGGCTCACAGCGGGGTGAGACCAGCTGCAGACCTGGTGCGGAGCAAGCGGTGGAAGCACAGGGAACAGAGGGCCAGCCCGTGTCTCGTGGGAGTCCCGTGGGACTGAGCTCTGCTGTGGTGGGGAACGGTGGAAGCTGGAGACGCTCAGCTGGGGCTCTGCTCTCCAGCCTTGCACAGCCCGTGAGGACGAGGAGTGCTGGGTCTGTGGGTGCCCAAAAGAGCTGGTACTGCCCAGGCACTGTGTATTTATCAGCACAGGTCTCATCTGAGCCCCTCTCTTGTGTTCCTTCACCACAGGGAGGGAAAACTGCATTTGTTGGGCACAAGAGGTTGCCTGACCCTTCCTTCAGAAACTATAGCTGGAAGAGAAACACCACCCCCCAAAGCCATAGAGCTGTGAAAGTACTGCTAAATGTAAAAGTCAGAGCAAAGGCAACTGAGTACCAAAGGAGAAAAGCAGAAAGCTTTGCTCAGCTCTGCAGAGTTAGCCTGAGCTTTCCAGTCCGCCCCAGTTAGAGCCCCAGCTGCAGCCACCTCTGCTGGGCTGCTGACTCTCAACATCTGAGCAAATATCTTGTCTCCTTCTGCTGACAGGAGCCTGTATCATTCACATTACAACAGAACCAGAGCATGCAAAGCAGATTGGGGTCAAACATTAAGAGATATTTATAAAAACTTATCCTTAATTGCACTGTGAGAAGGTCAATTTCATTTCCAGGGATCAAGATGCAGAGGTGGTCTCTCCCATCATTAACCCCAGGTGTATCTAGAGCCTCCTCCAAAACCCCTTGGGGGCAGACAAAGTCTTTGGATCTGCCCCTCAAATGCTGTTAATCCTCAGAATTTTAAAAACCTATAACGAGAAATCAAAGCTAAAATTCCAGCAACAACGAACTAATTCTCCTGCTGGCCAAATATGCTTAGGAGCCGACCCCAGGAAGTTAGGCTGAAACAGCAGGTTTTCCTACAGACTTTTCACCTGTGCTGTTGCTTCATTTCTTCACAAAGAAATGTGTTAAATTAATTGAAGAGACAAACTTTTGCACACCCCCAGGCTTTCTATTCCACCTGTGTTTTCAAAAATAGACCTGAGAGGGCGAATGGCAGGTTATAAACTGGCAGCAGACTTAAATCTCCTGCTTGTCTCTCCTTGGGACCCCAGCAAAGGGAAAGGGAGTTACTGGCTGAGCTGGAGAAAATAATGTTAATAGTAAATTAAAAACCAATCAGTTTGTGAGAAAAAGAAACCCTCAGACTGACACTGTTTATCATTTAGGATTCACTCCATACACGTAGGACGCAGGAAAAATGTTCTACAGCATCTAAAACATAAGGATCACACCTCAACATCCTTCGGAAAAGTACAGAGACATCCGAGTGGGTACACAAAGGTAATTGTTTAATAACAAAGTTCTGTTGGTTACAAGTTAAGGCTTTAAAATGCCCACTCACTATAAAGGCTTGTAATATTTCAGTAGATTATTGCCTCTCAGAGGTGTTGCCACTTCATTATACATTTTCTGATTGTTCAAAAGCCTACGATGCTAAAGATGTGCTTTCTTCTGCCTGAAATAATGCCTGAGACTTGAGTGAGGGAGTGAATGTATGGCGTATGCTGCTCATGAATAAAAGATGTTTGCAGCTAAGCAATCTAGTGTTCCTCTCTTAGGGGATTAATGCTATTCATCAGACATTTTTAAAGAATAATTTTTAGAGTCTTTTTTTTTTTTTTTAAGAGGAGAAATCCAATTGCTTGAGCAATGGTGAGGACACTGTAGTGACGGGGATGCAGGGCAGGGAACTGGGGAGGACATTGGGCCTTGCTGTGGTTGGGGAGACATCTCCACGTGGTCCCTTGCCCCAGGCGGAGGGGAGCTCTGGGCAGCGAAACACCACCAGCGCCCGTGAGTCTGGATGGCTGGGGACAGGCACAGGGAAACTCGCCCCGTGGCAGAAGCCGTGATGAAAATATGGCCTTTTCTAAGCAGGAGGCTCAGGGCATCACTCTGGCACTTTCAGAGGGGGCGTGAACACAGCCAAACATGGCAGCACTTTAATTTCCCCTCTTTCACCTGGGGTGCCCAGCGCACGCTTGAGCTCCTGACCACCCTGGGCTGTCCGGAGGGGTGACCCTTCGAGCCGAAAGAGGAGGAGACCTCTCACCCACACCTTCAGAGACAGCCCCGAGTCCTGGAACATGTTCTGGTCACTGCTGGGCTCCCAGGTACAGCCTCGGCGGCTGCCTGAGGTGCAGAACACCTGAGCACCATCTCCCCAGCACACAGCCGGCCCGGTGTCACCAGAACCATCTTACGGACTCATCGGGGAAAGGTTTGTGCAGGATCGAAGTAGCGCAAGTGTGAAACTGTTCTGCTGAAGTGTAACTCCGAGACTGGCACCCACACCGTGCTTCTGCACGTGCATCCAAAATACCAGTGACAGGCAGGAGAGACAGAGAGAAGGGGAACGTGCTGCACACGCTGCCACAGGCAGCTCCTGGCAGTGCAGCCGTCGTGTCCGCCCGTCCGCACCGCCACAGTCACACCGGAGAGCACAAAGCTCAGGCCACACTGCCCACCTTGGGCACGGAGCTCCTGGAGAAGGACTGAAGGTTGCTCGGGGAGAGCAGCCATGTGGCTCCAGCCCCGAAATGCATGCATCAAGTTCATCTCACATCCTCGCAACAACAAGGACCTTTTATGCTCGCAAACGTTTCAAATGACATATTGGGAAGCTGATGGTGCTCCCGCGTCCAGATGAGGGGGAAGCTACAGCCAGTGCTCTCCGGGTCCCTTTTCTTTTCGGTAGCACAGATGCTCAAACTCATGCTCTGTCCGGGGCTGTGAACAAGCCCGTAAGTGATGGACGTCCCCGTGTCACTCTGCTCGTCCCAAGCCTTGGCGACACAACCAGTGAAAATCTTCCTCCTTCGTGGAAAGTCTCTGTACGTAACCCGTGAGGAACTGCTGTGTATGTGGAAAGAAGAAAGGGAAGACTCCTGTGTGCCCATGAGAGGTTCATCCTCCAGATATCACCTCTTCATCCTACGGTCCCCACAAGACAATGGGTTTTTTGTTTTTTGCTATTGAAAGTATTCTTCTTTTTGTTTTAGCTTGGCAGTTAATGATCAGATTCGTTCTGTGAACAGCCCCAAAAACGTGAGAAAAAACGAAAAACACCCGTTTCTCTAATGCCGTGGCTCTGCCTGCAGGGTTAGCAAGCGGCGGATTGCAATTACAGTTTAAGTATCTATTCATTTTATTGAAGGAAAAGCATCAACACGTGTGCTGTATTTTTTAGCTCTTAAACAGCACAGTAAATGTACATAAAATTGAGAGGTGATGTATAATATATGAAAAGAAGACGTTTTGATCTGTGCAGCAAAATGAAACATATGCAAATTATTAGCAGTTTATATGGGATAAAGTTTTACTATACGTGATTTTATGTGCTCGCACAGACAATCTGTAATCGCACTAAGGAACATTCAGTCTACCTATAATGAATGAGGATTTTTAGAATGAAAAACCTTTTAAGGTTTGAGCCAATAAATATTGAAAATACGGAGATTAAAAATAACACTGGAATACACATAGTAGCCAAACAAAATCATCACATTTGCACTCAAGGAATTAAGTATTCAGCAAACCCTTCATTTTCTCTAGAAATATTTTGCTTTAAATTCCATATTTTCTTTTCCACACTTTTCACTTAAAAGCCTGCATGAGCTTTTGTACTGTTGCCAGGCTTATTTTTTTGTTTATATACAAGTTCTTGCCATGGAGATATGTTCCTGACATGAAGGCATCCAGTATAGGAAATGACATGCAATGCCTTATTCTTCCAGTTTAATTAATGCTCTGACAACTTGGCAATAAGGCTGCAGTGAAGAAAAGGTCTCTGCAGGGAACCGCAGGTTTTGAGCAATAAGAAAGCTGTCAAGATTTTACTATATATCTATAGTAACATATCGAACATCCAAAGATTTCTGGAAGGCATCTGTAGAAAATAACTCAAAAGAAAAAAGGTTAGCATAAAAATGATGTTCCTTAACCTACTAAAAATAAAAGAATGACTTTCTCAGCAGCCAGAGTTGGAACTGGGTAAGCAGCCTGTGCTGACTTACTTGTTTCATGCAAAAGAATTCCCAGTTTTTAATGAGCAAGGACTGTTTGACAGAAAACAGCAAAAAAGATTAGCCCGATCCCTGTTGACACTGGTTCTCTTCTGTGATTTAAACAAACTGAATGAGACGTAGATCAGTTCCACACAGTGATCCACATAACCATTCTAGATCCCCGTGACCAAACCCGTAAGCCCAGGTCTTCTGCTCCACAGACTTCTCGTCCTTCTCAGCTGAAAGCACAAGAGCAGCGTCTTGGCAGGAGGGCAGGAAAAAGCGTCATCTCTTTCCTCCGACTGGCTCAGGGTTTTGGGAAGCGTCAAAGACGACACCCCCAAAAGAAACTGCAACAGCTCTGAAGGCAGCCTGCAGTCACAGACCTTGGATCATCAGAAACCCACGACGTTCCGCGCCTCACCGAGAGTATCGTTTGATATTCCTGATCTTACTGTGCTCTGTCACTGTCCTCGCTTTCCTAGGAAAGGAAATTGAGAAGGAAACAGCAGACCAAACCCAGCATCACCTGACTTCCTCCAATATCTCCACATCGTGCTGGCTGTGAACATGCAGAGGTAGCGCTGTCTTTCCTGATGGATGAGCTATTCTGAAGCTACTGATGGAAAACAGCTGTCCACACTCCCACACTTAATTGCCTTCCGCACCAAAGATTCATGCAGTTGTGCCATCCCAGGAAAATATAAACCAGACACATATTTATGTATCTTTCTGAAGCTGGGACTTTCAGCTCTTCCAGTGTGAAGGCTGTCAAGTCATGGGAAAGTTGTAGTTATCACAGACTACTCACTACAGAGCAATTCGAATTTCCAGTTTCATCCCCTGCTTCCTCACTTTTTGTTTTAGTTAAGAGGTTTATTTATTTCTGCAAATACATCCCAAACGAATCAGAGGAATCAGCTTCCCATCATCAGTTTCCCTCCTTGTAGATATTTTGCTTATTCACATCACATCTTTCTCAGGGTTGCTGTTGAAGATCCTACAGCCTGAAAGATCACAGAATCATAGAATCATTAAGGTTGGAAAAGACCTTTAGGATCAAAGTCCAACTGTAAACCTAACGCTGCCAAGTCCACCACTAAACCATGTCCCTAAGCACCACATCTGCACGTCTTTTAAACACCTCCAGGGATGGTGACTCCACCACTTCCCTGGGCAGCCTGTTCCAGCGCTTCGCAACATTTTCTGTGAAGAAATGTTTCCTAACACCCAACCTAAACGTCTCCTGGCGCAACTTGAGGCCATTTCCTCCCGTCTTATCACTTGTTACTTAGGAGAAGAGCCTGAGACCCACCTCACCACAACCTCCTTTCAGGTAGTTGTAGGAAGCGATGAAAGAACCGTCAGTCAGCAGAGCTGTTGTGGGACGGCTACAGCTGGGCTGGCACCCAGGGCAGGGTCACAGACACCACAGGACCCTTGCTTTCCCGCACAAATTACTGGCACAGGTGGGAATTTTCAGCGCATTGGGTGCAATGGGGTAGGACGAAAAAAAAGGAGCTGGGATTGTGCTGATGGAATGGGGGAGAAGGAGAAACACCACCACCATAAATACTGTAAAAGCTCTTTAGCTAAAGAGAAACAAGGAAAACAAGAAGAATATAATCAAGGCTTTTGCCACCAGAGTGGTAAACAACTTCCCTCTCCATCACTGTTTCTTGGTTACATTCTTCTGCTGAATTTTGTAGCAACATTCTCCTTCAGCTGGCAAGGATGTCTTAATGTACCTTACTCTGCTATTCTCCTTCCAACTACTGCCTGGCTCCCAGGATTAGCAGGTACCTGTGTGAAAGTCCTCATTACCTGTGAGGAGGTAGAGAAAGTGTTCAGCTGCTGAACTACAAACACACAGGCTTCAGACAAGTCTGCTAGCGAAGCTCTGTTTCCCAGCCCTACTGGTCCTATTTTATTCCTCTGAACTCAAATATCTGAACAAACTACATGAAATAGCAAGCAGCACATATTTCCCTGAGCAAGAACCACACACAGAAAGGAAAGTATTTGCACATTAGTAATCCTGTTCTGTAGAAAATCTGTATGTGCCGGGAAAACAGAGCATACGTGCTCAATGAATTTAGGTAAAACTGCACCTCTGCCATGCTGCTTATGAAAAATCACATCCGCTACACCGGGTCTGTCACTGATGCTTTTCATCAGCATTTCATTCAAATCAAACAAATATGAAAAACAAACACCAAGAACAAGACGACTGGCTATACAGAATTCACAGTCCAACATATTTAGGCAGGATTTGGAAAAGAACCGTGCTGAAGCTGAACACCTGCCCTCGAGTAACCCAACAGACCTCCCCTGAGTATCCAGACAAATGCTGGCAGGACAGAACAGTATGTGGCAACAGGTTACTTGAACCACACCAACCCGCGCCAAGGCAGCTCTCGGCAGCCCTCCTGCTCCCCGAGCTGGTAGGAGAGCCCTCCCAAGATGTGAGCCCCAGGAGCCGGCTGCGCTTGTAGAGCAGCTCTCTGCAAGAGCCGTCTCAGAAAACAGGCAGAATTGTAGCAGGAGGGTACGAGAACGGTTGGACTTGACGGTATTAATGTCTTTTCCAACTTAAACAATTCTACGATTCTAAGAAGAAAAAAGAAGGGAATACAGAAGTCTGGTAGAGTTCAGGATACACCAAAACATCAAATGTGTCAAAAGAGCAAAGTTGAGTCCCACTTCACCTCAGAGGGAAGTCCAGCCCCTTTCCATACCAGAGGCACGTGGCTGTACCCAAACGGTAGGCAGTGAACATGCATTTTCTTTCAGTCCTTTGCTGTCTGGTGGTGGTAACTTCCTCGGAAGACCTATATGACAAATCCTTTTTGGCAACTGCAACACCAATGGCGATGATTTGTAACCAAAGCAAGTACTTCTCTGGTCAAAATCAGTGTTTGAACCAAATGAAAGTAAGTCAGGGCTAGATCTGCTGCTGTGGAATTCCATTTCTTTGCTCTACTCTTCTCTTGGTCCCTCTGTTCAGCTCTACGAAAGCTCTTCCCTTGCTTAGTCCTAGGGAAGGAAGGGGTGTTGGTCATGGATGAGGAAGCATTGTAAGTACAATACACTACAACACTTCAGACATTAAATCCACCTCTGGTACTTTGTCCATCATGTCCTCACTCCAAGACCACTTTGCTTACAGATAGTCCTTTACTTGTTCAGCTTAAAACAGCGCAGAAACACCGATGGTCACAGGCTGCTCGACAGACTGTCTCGGTCTTACTTTAGTATTGTACTCCAAAGCTTCTTGATATTAGAAGCCTTGATATTTACAAATATGTGGTTATTCAATATATCAGCCATATACAAATATATGGCTGATGTCAAATAACAAGCAGTATTGATGTTCTTCAACTTTCTGTTCTGACATTGACACTGCCATTAAACTTTTTAAAAAGACGTTCCCACGTACAGTTTTCAGGTAATCTCCATGATAACGGTTGTACTTCTGTGATTTCAACTCTGCTAGCACACACAAACTGTTTCTGTACTGTTTTCAGGTTTATTTTTTAATGTTTTTAATAAACACACACACAAATAAAGCAACAAAAAGTCAATGTGAACTTAATCCATGTTTACCTCTGTCTGAGTATTGTACAGCTTATATTAATCTGCCTGTTCAGAGGAAAATCACATGGGTGCTGAGATAAAACATATACAGTTTTTGCTATTAATTTCCCATCTAATATTCTAGTGCAGCCATTGTAGTCTCTATGAACGCATAAAAATTTGGTATTGTGTATGATTAGACTTGCTAATCAAGTTGTATCTTCATCCCAATGCATATTTACTAGCAATGATAAGGCTCTTTTGTAAGTTATGCCATTCTGTGGTTGAGAAAACTGGAGAAGTTATTGTCACCTCATGTAGCATTTCCTCCTGGATGGAGTAAATCTTTTCTTCAAAATAGTCTGGGCTGACTAAAACATGTATTGTGCCTATCTCCAGGCAACCCTCAAGAACCTGCTGTTTCCCACTCTTTCGTGCCATCCCTGCCAACAGGAGTACAGAGGGAGCATCTAATCCTGGGATACTCAACTGTGTACATTCTGCTCACAGGTCACAGACCTGTAATACCTTCTTCATTCCTCCTGGGACTCCTGTCCTTCACACTACTCTCCTGGCACGGCTGCTGTTCCCGTCAGGAGAGGAGTATATAGTGTCTGAATGGTCTTGGCAAAAGTACTTGGTGGGTACCAGAAAAATTTAACCAGTGGTAAAAATGGATGCATTCTCACAGGTGTAAATCACGGCATATAGAACCACCATAACTTAGAAGGTGCTCAAGTAACTGAAATACTTCTTTAATTTGCACAAAACCAGACACAATAGGTAGGGGGATTATTATAGTAGAAGCAGTGGGTTCTGGGAGAACCAGAGTAAGGTAAATCATTATCAAAAAAGAATAAATCTCCTGTACTACATGTGGATGCAGCCTTGTAAGCCTTTTTTAAAAAGAAATGAAAATGCAGCTGTTGATTAATTCAGAGCTATTCAAGGGCACTAATTCTTTGCAACTGTATCTTATCTGCATTTCTTTCTCCATTACTTTCTTCTTGTAAGAACAAGCCCCAGCTCCTGTTGATGTTTGGATCAGCCACTGGAGACAGGCATGATACGGTCGTAATTTTTACAGTACTAGAATGCTTTGTGACTCAGGAATTATGAAAAAAATCTGTGGTATTTTTTAAATACATACTGCTGCACTAAAGTACTGAGGGATTTCTGATTAACTGAACAACTGTCTTGCTCTGCATCTTTTGCAGTTCTTAAAACCACCTGTGGAAGGGGTGAACTCCTGGCCCAGAGAGGCCGGACCTCACCCATGAAAACGGGGGCTCAGAATGCAGTATATTGCTAGGGTACCTAGTAAGAAACTCGGCAGTAATTTATAAATTCATTGACATGGATATATAGAAATATCTCTGGTTTGTCAGAATAAATCCTGCTATTCATCAGCAGCACAGTTATAGCCTACATCAGTCATCCGCACTTCAGTCACCTTGTTCATTCTCATACTCTGCTGATTCAGCTTTAAATTTTACATCACTGATAGGAGGATTTCACAAAGGTCACAAAAGTGCATCTGATGTAAGGACAGTGGTTCGGTCTAATGGATTCTCAGTAACTACTCTTTCTCCAGCTCATCTCATTTCAGCCAAATTAACTAAGTTCCACAAAAACTTGGATTTACACTGGACATGATCACCAGGCTAGTCTGGAAGAAATTTCGTTGAAAAAAATGCCAGCAGCACTAAGTTTTGGCAGAGCTTATTTTCTAAGACCCTTATTTCATGTCTTCCATGCTTTGTGCTCCAAATTTGCAGCTGGGCAGTTTTGAGGGTCTGGTCCAGTGTGTGGGTGTGATGGGCTTACTGAAAACCTCTGAATCTGCATCTCATATCTCATCAACCCCCACCATAAGCAGCATTTGAAATATTCCTGAAATGGCTGTGTACTAAGCCAAGTTTTAAAAATCATATTAACTTTTTTACCATAGGAAATCAGATGCAAATGTTGCCTGAAAATGTCTCTAACATGGCCAAATTCATTGTGCATCCATATAATTGTCTAGTGCTACTTGTAAAGCTGTCTTCTATGCTCTCCTTGTATTCTCTTAATATGTATATATGGAACTATTTTCAAGTATTTGTGTATTTTCATGAAATGGGAAGTGAGATATTATTCATTGGTAGTAAATTTCCTAATTAAGAGCTTCTTAGTTCTGCTTGGTAGGTGCTGAGGTTTTCAGCCACCCTGACTACCACTAAGCAGGAGCTTCACAAGCTGTCCCTGTCCCTGCCCAGCGGCCCTGTCCTGCCTCACTTTGTTGAAAGGTGTAAACAAAGTTGGCTGGGGAGTTTTTGAAATTTTGTGACTCAAGAGCTGTAGCACTTAATTAAATTAGTATCAGTCCCATCACATTTCATGTATCAAATTCTAATCCAGATCAGATGTCACAAAAACCTATGATGTACTGCTGTTGCTTCATGTGGACTGGTTTACAGATGAACACGCCAAAACTTTCTTCTCCGACTTTCAGCCCTAATAGTCATACAAGAGATTCACTAGAGCTGAGCTCAGCCCAGCACTGGCTCCAAAAGCAGTAGACAATGTAAAGTTTAGCCCAAAGTTTACATTATGTACATTTTTATCAGTAAAAACAAAAGTGGTAGTAAGCATTTTGAAAGAGGTTATGTATCTGCATCCAAGCACTTCAGCAAGTGTGACAAACGTTGCCACCTCATGGACAGGTGCCCGGTTTGATTCAGCTCAGCGGCAGGAAGGAAAAGGGATCACGGAGATGAGTCATTGCTGCCCTTTCATACTCTCGTGAGAGGGGAAGCGACAGCTTGGCCACAAAGATGCTTCTGTCACTTAGATTCACCTGGAACTTGTTCATTTGGGTCTGAATCCAGAAGTCTGGCTACGCACCCACACTTGGGAGAAAAAAAGAAAAAGCTACACATGTTCTGGGTATTTGACTATCTCCAGTATCAGAGCAAGGGAAGGAGGTGGGGAATGATGTTTTTTTCTTGGGAAAAAAACCTAATGATCAACACAGGACACAGAGCACGGTCTTGTACCGTCAAACAGTCAGTGGCCAGCATCCAGGGGTAAAACATCTGAGTAATGGGCTGTGGGACCTGGAGTTTTCAAGAGAGGACAGAAATCTTCAGATTCATGGAGACATTAATCCCAAACTGGACCAGGGGATTTTGATACCCCATAAAGGCAGTGGCAGTTGGGAATCCACCACTTGTAAACTGGAGACAAGTGTAATTGCAGTGTATTCCACCATGTATTTCCAAAGTTAAAGTTTTATGTTGTAACACAGATTATTCACCATTCCACCTCTTTTGGGGAACAGCTGCAGGAAGACTCTGTCACCTGTTGAATTTCTCCCTTTCCGATGGAAAGGCAGCTGTGCCGTCCTTCTCTACAGGACAGACACTGTTACAAAAGCCATTACACAGTGTGTATCCTAAAGTACGTTCATTCCAAACGGCATTATAATTAGCACTTAATGTTACTGGATGAGTGTAAAAGGATTATAAAATGTTTAAACAAAAAAGAAACCTTTCAAGTTTGACATTGGGATAGAACTTCAAAAATTAATGATTTTTTTTTTAAATAGAGCTTTGTAAAAATAGATTCACAGTCAACATTTATGAATGGTCTGAAAAAAAGACAGTATGGTGATTAACTGGGAGTTTCCCATCATTGTGATCTCCATATAACAGTGTAACAGTCTGCCTACATATGACTGAAGAGAAAGGTTTTATACCAGCTTGATTTTAAATATGTTGTTATGTTTATTATATTTTCTTACTCCACTCTCCTAAAATGGTGGCCTCAGGAAAAGCTGCTTTGGCAGGCGATCGCAAAGATTCCTGTGGAGAGGAAGTGAAAAGACTGGGCATACAAACAAGGGCTGCTGCCACGTTCAAAGCACTGGGGAGAGTTCATAGAGCAAAATGCAGTCCTAAGTAAATGGGTTTCAGGCAATTTCAGTGTTAAGATAACATCATTAAGAGTAGAACAGATTGTGCTCAAACCCTGCTGTTTATAATTAACACATTGCTTCCAAATACTCCAGGGTCCCTGGTAAATAGTCCTCTGCTCAGATCCACCCAGACCAATCAGAGTATTTTCATCAGGTTCCATGCTGGGCCAGCACCTGTTTGGACAAATCTAAAAGAGCCAAAATACTCTTCTTTCTGGCCAGCTAAGTAGAGAGATGAACACAGCTTGCCTTAGTCATTGTCACAGTGTCCATATGGCTGTGAAGCTTGTTTTCACAAGAAATCGTACAAGTACTTTATTATGTCGAAGTTCACGGTCCTATAAACAAAAACACAGTATATTAGAGCAATCATCTTAACAGTGCTAAGACTTTAACCTGTTTGGAGACAGCACATGTGGGACATTCTGCACAAGCAAAATCAAGTAGTATCCCCAAAAGAAATGCAATCAAAGAATGAATTTTTAACTTCTAGTGCTATTTGCATTACCTGTCTTTTGATTATTTCAACTTTGTAAGATTCTAAAAAAAAGAAATAAAGCAGCTTTCTAGTAAAAAACGGAACATTCTTATTTCTATCATTAAGCAGTAAAAATACATAAAAGTTAATAAGATTATATTTTCATATGGTAAACATGATACTCTAGTTGGTGATGCAAGGCAGCAATCTTTTATGCTATCGAATGCTTTGTTCATCTTCCAAACCACCTGTTTTAACATGTACTACATAACTCCTTCATCTGCACTCATTTGCAGTCTGTATTATTTCAGTCTTGACACTAGTTGACCCATGTTCATAGCTAAATTTGAAAAATCCAAGAATGCCATTCAATAGGATAGAAGATTTTAATGTATACTTTTGTACTTTAATGGCAGGCAGAATGAAACAGCAGTAGAATAAAACATATAATTATTTTTTTGTCTCTAAACTCATTCCGCTACACAATCTAACACTCAGACTTTGAGGTTTACTGTTTGAATAAGTAACGCAAATTGCTGCATATAATGACAAGTATAAAATTAAAAGTTTTTTTAAAAAGTATTCAATGATGCAAAAATAACTGCTCACAATGCTAAGTGAGATTAACTGGCTGAATGTCTTATTTGTTAGACTACAATCATTTAATATTCTCTGTTCATGAATCATTCTGTAACCCACTTTTCAAAAAGTTTCTATAAAACATCATATTGGGCAGAGAAGTTGTTCAGAAATCCCCAGGATACATAATAAGCAATGTGTTTGAATCTACTTAATAATCCAGTGCCAAAATTACAGAAATTAACTCCCACTGTTAGACTCACATGACATTGTGTCACTCGAGAAGAGTGCTTTAGTTACAAAATCACGCACAACTAAATGAAACACAACTGTCCTGTCATAAAAACTGGGTTCATTAGAGACTCTATGAAAAGATCCATGACATTCAACAAACACTAAGAGATCCCTACTTCAGCTACAGAAAATTTCTGAACTTAAGCCTGAAATTCCTAAAACACAAACGAAAAATTTCTAACAGAGAGACGTCTAACCTTTCCTTCAGCCAAACGTGTAAATACTGCCCGGTAAAAAGCATGGGAATATCTCTGCAAAAACCAGACATGTGAAACAGAACAGAACCAGACATGAGGTTCTGTGACACCAAAAAGAAACTCTGCTCAGCCAGTGATTATCATACTAAAAGCCACCAGGAAGAGACATTACGTTTTCTACTCTTTTTAAAAAACAGGTGGCTTTTTTTTTTAATGCAAATTTCACTTTCGCTTAAAAAATACAGGAAAATGAAATTACAATCTTCACAGCTTGAATGAGGGTGAGGAGGGGAGGAGGAGAGCATCATTTTCTGTCTTGCTCTTCACACTCTCTTCAGCCTTCCATTAGGAATTATGCTCAGTAGCAAGACTGAGACAGTAACAAGGTTGAGGTATCTGGACATTTTAGTGACTAACAAACTTATTTTACTACTATTGCAGTAACAAAGAAAAAAATAACCGGGAGATGTGCTGATTAGTTGATGTGTACATCGGCTGGAATGGCAAAGTAGTTCTCTCTCTACAATACATATAAACTCCCTCATGAGTGGCTAAAAATTACAGGCAGCTGCAAGACTATAGCGCAGCTAGAAAATGAGATTTCTTAAAGCACAGAAGATCATGTCTTTCCCTATAGCTAGTTCCATCAAGACAAGGGGAAAGCCCATTTATCATGGGTTCATGAAATCTTGTATCTTCATGGATCATCCTTCTTAAAGATCTGACAAAGACTGTGGATTGGAAAAGATGCTTAATAAAAGAAACGTAACAAGGGAGCAAAGCAAAGAAAGAAAAAAAGGGGATAATAGGAGAAAAGCAGAACTGGTCAACTTAAAAATCTGTCAGGTCATTTAAATGGCCCTATCTATGCAGCATATAAACACTTTCAAACTACTTGCGAGGGAGAAAGAATTGTTTTCTTCCTCATGACATCTAGGAAAAGCCAGTCAGGTAGATATAGATAGCTAGATCTAGATCTAGGTATAGATATATACACACCTGACCTAAAGGAAAGCAAGCCAAAGCACAATACCACGCACTGAGGTTTGCAGCGATAGCATCTCTGACAACTCCTTTCTCCGGTAAGCATGAGCTGCACAGCACAAGTTTTCAGCCCATTTTATGGCCACCCCTACCTTCTGGCAACATTAATGAAGTCAATAAAACTTCTAAGGATGTTGAGGTTGCAATGTGAGGACTGTCACTTCAAGAATCTTAATTCAAGGACCCTCATAACCAGTACAGAGTCTATAAACTGGTCTCTGTATTCACTGCAGGAGTCAGAGCAGAGACAAGAACTTGGGGACGTCTGTACACACACCGATCCATGCTGCTGAGCAGATGGTTCGCTGTACTTGGTACCAGTGGGAGCTTCTCCAGGGCATTATTCAGCAGTGACTTCATTGCTGGGAATAGCAAACTGACACAGCGAAGCCGTGGAGATCCTGGCAGTGTGGACCAGCCAGGCCCGAACCAGACGAAGTTTCATTCTGTGGCCTGTCCTACTGCAAATTGGAATTAGTGTGGCTGTGGGGTTTGCTGACAAGGCAATTGGACATTTAATAGCTCAGGAGAGCAACGTATGCACTGAGGTTATGGGATATAGTCTACACCACAGATTCCTCTGAAGTCCCACATTAGAGAGAAGAGTTGGCCTCAAGAACACTGCTCCTTTTTGCCACATGTCGTTTCTGGGCTCTGTTCTGGCTAGAGACACTTTATCCAAGACCTGCTAATAAGCTGGCTGCAGCAACAGGTATGAGATAATGCTCTTGCATTTCATAAAAATGAGGCAAAGGCCTGATTTTTGCCTATGTATTGCATGCATTTGTGTCTGTAACTTATTATCTCTCCTGATGGACCTGGAACTGCTCTCAGACTCCAAAACTGAAAGCTCTGAATGAACAGAACACTGAGGTACCTACATTCATTTATTGAATTAGTTTGCATCAACTACAGATCATACAAGATAGACAACGTGGAAGAAATTCTTATAACCTATGTATTTTTTATATCATAGGTACAACAAACACTGGTAAGAACTAAATATAATTTCAGATTCAAATACAATAATGTGCCTTTTGGTAATGAAATGGATTGACATTTTAGAGCAGTATTTATGACCTTTATTAAGCACAAAGACAGTATGTTGCTGTAACGCATACTGCCACTGTAACAAACTTCTTTCAAAACAGGATTGGACTATACTTACCTGAAGTTCAACACTTCTCATAAATAAGACTCATTCACCCATTCTTAGAAAACATCCATAGATTTCTATTCTGGTCTGCAGAGAGCTATAGACTGAGCAAACACTGCATTTGAAGTCTCTTTCAAGTCAGCACATACAACAGTAAACAATCACTAATAGGCTCACCGGGCAATAGCTCTGATGAAGTCCAGAGATACGGTACATTTATATCGTGGCCCATCAAGCTGGTCATTATGGCCAACCACGGATAACAGCTGGAGAGTCACAAGAGAGGTGATCTACAAACAAGACACATTAGTAACGTTAGTCATTTTTGCTAACGTGAACAGCAGTCGCCATTTTTTTCCCCCTGTTTGGCATCATTCCCATATTTCTCTGGAAAGTCACTCATACTTGCTCATTGACTTTCACATAGCTCTGCAGCTGGGAAACCCAGGAACGTATATACATTTTCATCATTACATTTTCAGCACAGGCAGTGAGAGACACAGGCTAAACCCTTCATCCTTCCTATCAAGCGTTATCCTGGAGTTCTGCTCAGAGAGAGAAAGGCAATGCAGGGAAAAGGAATAACAGGCATGAACCGAACATTTTCCAAATCTCTGCCTGACAACCAGGAGAGACTTTGATCCTCTTTCCTTTATACCCAAAGACCTCCTCTTGAACTTTCACACTCAAAAGTTGGATACTCCTGTGCCAGCTCATACCACAGATGAACAGATGGATGTATCACTCTACTCCAGACAAAAAATAATTTGAAGGTTGGAAAGGAAAGGCTGGAAGATTGTGTGCTTAAAAAGAGCAAGGCCTGGAAGGAGAGAAATCTGTCTACAAACACACAGACAATGTCTTGACAGAGCCATTGATTATTTTACTAAAATGGTAAGGTACCAGCATATTTTTAATCATCTTTGTTCCTCCAAATGATGACTGTGCTATCACTAAGGTGCCGTTGTGGGATGTCATCACTGAGTGCAACCAGTCTGTTCTGTCTCAGGAAAAACGCTGTGGTGATTCCACTGTCTCCCAACTCCTCCCAGCTCCCAGGTAAAAGAAAGAAAGAGGTAAAAGCAGAAAAGAAAAAAATTCCCTGGTCTCGCTATAGATGCCACTGACAATTCAAGGCGACAAGGTTACATTCTGTGAAGAACTGGTATCTGACCACAGCTCCACTTTTCAAAAAAACACAGCCAACCATGACCTACCTCTGTGTAATGATAATAGCATAGCAAGGAACTTCTGAAGAATAAATATATCTGGAAAGAGAGTGTCAGTTCAAACCTTCAAGGAAGCACACTGCTATAAAAAGCAGCAGCAAGCTCTTATCATTATCAATCAAAAAAAACCCCAAAACCCTAACTCAGTAATAACCCCATTCTTCTGCTGAAAGTGAACTTGGTCTTCAGATTTGTGACAGTGCTTCCAGGAGGTAGGAATAATTATTAAAGTTGTCCCTTAAGCAGACATAATATAAAAAAAAAAAATGACACCTACCTCTGGAGAATAGAAAAAAATACGGTCACCAAGAATGAGGCCATTTTTATAACAACCTGTGCTTGCTTAACTTTCTTTTATACAGCATTAGACAAAAGTTGTTTGGACGCCATCATTCTGCAAAGTCTTTGGAGTTTGGTTATGGCCTACCCATATTCACAAAGACAAATTCCATTCACTTAATTCAGGTCTATAAATTACATTTAAGAGTAGCACAATTTACAGATTGTTAGCAGTTACAGTATTTAAGAAAACTGAACTCAGTATATGGTGAATGGCTCTAAACCCAGTTCATGAATCACTGAATTGGGATCAACCTCAAACCTGTTTTGTGTTTATCTCCTTAAAGAACTCATGAGTTTGAGAGCACATTTTTCTACATTCTTCATTCAACATAGTTTTTAGTCAGTCAGTAAAGAAGCATTATGGGGTAATCCGCTGTAACAATTGCTATTTCACACTCCAGTGCACCATTACTGGCGAGGGAAGGGCAGGAGGCTCCTAGAAGCTCCTGATGAGCACCACAACAGCCTACACGTGTTGGAGTTGCACCCATTTCATTTGTGATGTAAAAGTGACCTTTCTGCTGAATTACAAATGCTCCAGCAATACTTTAACAACAAATTGTAAGCATTTTCTCTTCCGGTTAGCACCAACGTGATGCGTGTAACGTAAGGTCGGCAACGTAAAACTCCTCTTTAAAGGCTGAGTCAATAAATCTGAAATAGCATCAGACTACATATCAAGTTTCATTAATGTTTTTGACCCAAAACATCAACTCTAAAGACCCAATATACAATATTACAAGACAAATGAAGCTATTGATCATCACAGTAACACAAACTTACTTGGCAAACTGCAACCCTTTACTAATTTCTTTTGCAAATCCTCTATTTAGCTTAATAACAATGTCACGACAGGGAAGTGAGTGCTGCAACAGTGAGTTCTGATCCTGAGATTGCTTAAAAAGACAGAAGTAGACAGAACTGCCATTTTCAATTCATGCAGGTAAGAAACAGTTTTATCTCTGAAGAGGCTCAGTAGAGATGAAGAGAAAGAACATGCATTTAAAGGCAGTAAATAGGGACCAGGTGCCCTACAGACAGCCAAACGTTAGAAGCTGAAATCTAACTTCTGAGTCTTTGGAGCAGAATTCAAACCCCAGTTAGAGCTGCCTGGCCTGTACATGGAGAAAGGCAGAGATCTCCCAAGGACAAACCCAAAAGCCCCCAGCTCTGCTTTGCACAGCTCTCTCAACAGGTTCACGGAGAAGCAAAACCAGCAGGAGTTCGGTCACCCCAAAGCAATGGCTTCTTCATTTTTTTTGCTTTATACAATATCGCAGGATTCTCTCACCGATAAGTCAGCCACAGAACTGGGCAACACATGTATTTTTTTACAATAAACTGCTTTGTCAGAAGGAAAGATTCAATTTTGGTAGGTATGGTATTATTAAGTTCCTCAAACATTTTGCCCTGAACCTTAATTTCTAGACCTGATTCATAAAAATCAGATAATTGTCTTCAGCAAATGGATAAGAATTCTTCTAGGACACAGAAGGGTTGGTTCCCTCCTGACACAAGAGGTCTGAGCACTGAAGGTCTAACAGTTAGCTGGGGTGGGGAAGCAGAGGAAGGAAGAAAAGGCTACGGAAAATCTGCTTTTGGAGCTATTTTGCATTAAATTGCGTTCATATAAAGAGCCTCTTTCTGTGCCTACTTCAGGCACACACTTGGTAAAGCAGGATACAGTGGAATTAACTGGCTTTAATATAGTGCAGCAAAATTTAAAGTTACCAATTTCATGTTCTGTTAACTCTTAAGGTAAAAGTGCTGCTTAGGGTTTACACACCGAAAAAATGTTACTACTTCAAAAGTTCAGGTGTTGTAAAACTTTGAAGGCAATCTGATCTTAAATGAAGATGCATCAAAAGTTTGAAACACAGTTGGGAAGAATATGAATGCAACGTCAAACTAATCACACTTCTTAGCAAAAACCCCACAACCCAGCTCCATTTCATTATCACAAAAGCTTGGGAAAAAAACATCTGGCAAGAAGAGACTAGAAACAAGCCAGAAAAACTGTGTGGGTGACATAAGAAAGAATATTTATTAAGCTTCTTTGGAATAACAGAAATTACAGTTGGAAGAAATATTCTAAAGTTATTAATAAAATTAAAGTTAGATCTGGTAATGATTTAATGCCAGCAAAACTTAATAAGTAAATGGAGTTTTCTACAAGAATAACAAGAAAATCTGAAGAAAAGTTACTGATCTGAAAGATACAAAGGAATAGGTGTCACTGATGGGTTTAAAAGCAAGCCAAGACTGAGTTTTCTTTGAAATACATTTGCGTGAGAAACCTGCTGCCGAAAGCTTGGATGCAAGGTGAGAACAATCATTAAAGCACGGCTGAGAGCTGCTGCCGGTGGGAAACGACCGCTCAGATTGCTTCTGGAGATTCACTGGTCAGCTATGGACATTGAACCTCTGGAAAAAAACAAAGCAACCCACAAGCCATCCTTAAAGGCCGCTTTTTTCCTATCGGTCTGAGCTAACAGCTGGGCCTTGCATCATTCCCCGAGCAGACACAAAGACCGGCTTTGTCAGCACGAGGCTGCGTGGAAGCGAGGAGGATTCCAGAAGCGAGGGCTGTCTGCTGAGAAAGGCCAGGCTCTCCCCCAGGACACCACCGGAGCCAGAAAACATTCGCGGAGGTGCAAAACATGAGCAGAATTCAGACCCGAGACACACGGAGACACATGGTTAGTTGGGGTGAGCAGCGACTGATTATCACAGGGAAGAGTCTGGACAAAGTGTGTGGCACATCTCAAATCCATAGGATAAATCTAAACAGAGAAAATGATGCTGACTAGTAGAGGGAAAAAAAAAAAGCTGTTTCCTCAGACATGTGACTGAAATCTCACAAAGTGGTATATTTTAAACTGGACTAGGCAAGTACTAATGAAAGACACTAGCAGGAACAATCTCAAACTATCAGAGACATATTAGACGACCTGTGAGGTATTTTTCATTTCCACAATCTATTATCTTCAATTATCTTGCCCAAGATGCAATGTTAATTGTAACTCTTCAGTCTGACTTAATTCCAACCACGGCTTTAATCTGTTTTATGATTCTCAACCTCAAACCTATGAAGAAACTAAGAACGTTCGTTATTTCAGTACCATCAGATGGCAGTTCTATATTCTCCCAGCCATATTAAATTTTACAGGCACCCTAACGCTTTGCAGCACCATTGTCACTCGGCTCGCAAGGCAAACACGCAGCTCACCGCACTCGTCTGAAACCGCCACTGCCAGGAGTGACGCTCACGCATGTGCTGCAGCCACTGCTATGCAACAAGGCACTTGGAAAACCAGATGCTATTTAGAAAATGCATTTCAGTCAAAATGACTGCTGAAATAGTCTCCTGGAGTTAAATTCAATGACCCTAGTACAAATTACGTGAGCGTAAAAAAAACCCCAAACCTGCTCAAAAGGATTTCAGTCAAAATTATAGTCAGAGTATGCTCAGTATGTTAGCCTTGTTAGAAAAGCTCATAAAGAAAGGTAACAATAGAACATTACAGTTATATACGTTTAAGCCAGTAATTGCTCAAAACTGTTTTTATAAAAATTAATAAAAATAAGTCAACACTTTTCTGAACACTTAGATTTTAACAATCAGATTTTGATTATGAATTATGTTTTGTGCAAGGCTTTTTAATGCATGGAAAAATATCTAACAGAAGAGGCTGCACTCAGTGATATGACCTACCACTTTATCAGATCTTAAATGCTTAAATGTGGGAAATAATTCCAGTGCCTACCTTTCTGGAATCTCTTTCTGTCAGTATTGGGTCAATTTTTCCACCTGCTAGTAGGGCTCCAATATTACTAACTATATCACACCACTCTTGCCTTATTCCAAACCCCTGCACATTGCTTATGATCTCCATGTCTGCAATTAAAGCATTATTGTATGCTTCAGCTATGTATTTTATCTTTCTCTTAGCTTAAATTAATCAAACTCTTCTTTAAACTATCTTACCATCAAACTGTTTTTGACATAGACAGCACTCTAGGCTGTTAGTTTGGTAACACGCACATAGGTGGCTGTATAGAATTCTACATTGCACAGCGAATACAGGGACCCAGTCTGCTTGCAAGCTTTTTTCTTCTATGAATGTTTGTGTTTCATGTCTGTCTTTGTCCTGTATTAGTTATTTTCTGTATTTCTCTCACATAAATATTAGTTCATAATTTTGTATCGACTCTCCAGGAGCTTGAGCATTATTTCCCCATCTGTAGTAGTCTATACCACACTTTCCAATTTTTAAGTAATTTCTGCGTATGTCATCAACGGGTTGACAACACTTTACCAGAAGACTTCATCAGATTGGGTCAAACAGAATTTAACGCTAATTACTAACTTGAACAAACTTTGAAGACATAAATGTGTTGACAAATTCCAGATGTGCGAGTATTACATTCACTAAATGTTTAATTACTATGAAGCCGGGGGGAGGGGGTATGTGGGAAAGGAAATCAACTGACTATTACTGCAACCATTTATCCTTTAAAAAACGATGTTGCTTAGGCTAACAGATCTTTCTTTTATTTTTATACTCATTTAAGGATTTAAAGATGCTTGTTCTATCATGATGTTAGGGATGTTTATCTGTTACTAGGAAGCACTCTTGACAGCCTGGCAGGGAAGGAGATTTGCATCACATTTCCCCTTAAGAATTATCATGCAACGTCCCTACTTTCAAGCTTTTAGTACAATAAAGAATTTACTGGATGGAGACCAGTCCATGTCACTCAAGCCATCATGTCATAGCATCTTTTTAATGAATGCACTCAATTTACGACAAAACCAGCAAGTTTTTTCCCTCTAACACAATGACTCCCATAGACTTTTCCAGAATCTTACTGATACACAGATAGGAAAACTTGCTTCAGTTTCTGAAGTAGTTTTATTCAAGACCTATTTATTTGAACACACTCCTATATCCTAATGAAATCTTTTTGTATTTGTTACCCTGTTACTCTGTCTTCACTGTCTCCTCCGACTTCACTCAAGGCAAATCTATGCAATTTACAGATTTAAACAAGTGACCTCTTTTGCTTTTTCAGGGCTTCATCATATTGGTGGCTCAGTCATTTATTTAGACAGCCAAAACTTCCTCCTCTTCCTTGATCCTTCTTTTTTAGAAGAAATGTTTATTTACCCTCAAGTATATGACCTTGAAATTTCACGCTGTGAAACCCACTCAGTTTGTATCATACTCACCACCTTCAAGATGTATCTTGAATGTCTTCATAGGAGAACAGTTTGCTAAGCTCACGGCACACAACCTTGAATTTTACACTACAAAATGCTTCTGGTTTCTACTATGCAAGTCATAAGAGTCATTCTCATACGGTGTTATCCTCACTGTATAATCAGCGTTCACCACTTCTTTCTTATTCTACTCAGCCTTACTTTTTGTGTCCTATTTACATGAAATAATATTAGATTAAAAGTCTTGCCAATTTCATAGACTTGTTCAAGGGATAAATGTGCATCTTTTGCTTTTTTCCTTTTCCCCTCTCCCTTTGTGCACCATCCCACCCTCTCCTGTCTTTCAGACCAAGGAACACCTTCTGCTACTAGAAGCTGCCATATTTCTAGCATGTTCTCCTGCGATTTGCTTCCTTGCGGCTTTTCTCTTCAATCTCAAGTGAAGCAAAGGTATTTATTCTTTCAAGGAAACACTTCCTCACCTTGCCCTAGAATTCATACTCATATTTTAGAATCAGCTCTTTTCAATTCGCAGTCTGTCTCCTTGTTTGCTTTTTTTGTTGTTGTTCAGTGACTCCTGCCTCACTGCAAATCTGGACTCATCAGAGCAGCATCCTTCCATCTCTCCTCTGTGCTTTCTCATTACCCCTACACCTCACATCTCCTCCCAAAAACCCCATTTAAAAAGAAAGAAAACAACAACAAATACCACTACCATTTTTAAAGTGGTGACACTGAAACAAGACCCAAGAAACATCTCAGGACACTAAAAAGGCTGCTTAAAGGCAAAAACGAAACTCATAACGAGATATTTCTTCATCCAAATTTGTAGTTAATCTGTAACATACTTTACAACTGAAAATTCAGTGAGGTGGTAAAAGGGTTTTATGGATTAAAAAAGCAACTGGACACATTCACAGAGGGAAATACAGCCACAGGCTGCTAAACACAAAGAACATCAACTCAGAGGCAAGCTTTTAAGCCATGGGTAATAAGAAGCTGTAACATACACCAGACTAAAATAATCCCCTGCTTGCCTGTCTTACATCTTTCCTGCATGTCTGATACTAATCGGAAGTAGTCAGTTTTACAAGTAAAACAATGGGTAAACTCAGTTTAGGTCTCACTTAATGTGGCTGTTATAATGCATCCACCAAAGGCAAAGTATATAATCTGCATCTTCTACATCCTATATATCCTACCACTTTGTGTTTCCCCTTCACCCTTCTCTTGGGTCTCTGCAAGGGCTCTGTCACTATTAATTACTGTATTCCCTTCATACTCCGCTATCTTAAAAATATATGTATATGTGATGAAAATCCAGCTTCCCCCACCATCTTCTGGAAAACTCGGTATCTCAAAAGCATTTGCACAGATTAGCCCAGCCCACTCACTCTTACAGTAACATCACTTTTTAAAAGCAGTCTAATAATTTATTCATTTTAGAACTATTATTAAAGGAATATTTCAAAGTGTTAATGAATTTCCTTTCTCTTCATTATTTTTATTCAATATACAAATTAGGAAAAAGCCCCTTTTTTCTCTTAGCACATTTACTTAGCATTATTCAATTTGCTTAAGGAGAAAAAGGAAAATAAAAGGCAATTCACAACAGTCTTTGCCTCACTCTGCTCCTCAATTTAAAACAAAAAACTATAAAAAGCTCTACAGACTGATGCATGGATAAATCAGCATTTCTAAATCAGTTCCCTCACTTTGAGGATCAATTGAAGTACTTCATAATGCCCTGAAAGTCATGCTAGGAATTTGCTTCATGTGGTATTTTCTGAGAGGATCAAATTATTTTCAGTACCTGAGGATGTATTTGGAAATATCTTCAGAAATCTCTTAAGACTCCTGCAACTGGCCATGGAGGGAGTTTATTTTGATCCTCCGAAAGAGGCAAAACCAAGGCTTGAATGCGCTTGCAATGTGTTGGACGTGCATGCATCTAATTTAGCGCATAACAACCTGGGAAAGGCCAGTCCTAAGCGGAAAAACCACAGATATGAATCGTAGACAGATAATTCAAAAGTACTCACCTGTCTATCTCATACTTCAAAATCAGAGCAACCAAAGATGGTAATAGATGGTCAAAGAAACACTTGGGGAAAGACGTTTATCGTTAATTACTGAAGTCAGGTAGCTTCAGAAAGCGGACCCCAGACAAAGCGTTTTTTAGAAGACGAGGTGGGCAACACAAGACTGTTTTCCAGCAGCAAACCTTTGCGGAGCTGAGCAAGTGTATAACTTTAAATCCATAAATCTAGAAAATTTTCACTGTTTTTTCAGTCCTTCATTTATAACATTTCTGTCCCACAATGGCAGAACTTCTAGACATCGCAAGATAAGTTCTATCGATAACAGAAAAAAGTAACCTTAAAAATACTACCAAGTATCTGTGATATTGATAGGACTTGATACACTTAGAGAAGGCCCCTAAATTTTCAGTGCTATCTCAGTAAGTGTACACAGAGTTACTAGCCGCCTACTGCTATGTGAAGTTTTGTTTGCAAATATGATTTTGTATTCAAAAAATAAGTAAAGCAACAGGATTTCTAACATGTCCTAATGACAAAAACCAGTACTCTGTATATGCCATGAGCAGAAATAATGAAATTAAAGGAGACTTCTTATAATCAGATGTTTGGGAGTATCTTCTGAGACTAAACCACCTTGGTTTCTCCAAGAAAGACAAAGATTTTCAACACATCTTAACTGCAACCTTTTTGTGATGATTATGATAATTAAGTGTTGAAAGAATATTGATCCAAATCTTGTACAAAACCCCAAGATATTAAGAATTTGTAATTAAGACAACCACCCCAGGAAGATGTGACCCAAATACTTCTGAAATGCAAAAATCAGACATTCTAACCACAAGGCTAGACAAACGGTAAAATACAGTGTAGGCTGAAGTGGGAATCTTCTCTGAGAAAATGACAATTTAAAGATGATACATTTATTTTGTATCTTGAGATTACTAAACCAATTCTTCACAGACTTTCCACAGTAGCGCCCTGCATCCCAACTACTCACAAGAAGAATTGCAGAAGTCTGCAATCAACGCTGTATTCATTGTGACTGCACAAAACTCCGCACATTTTAGTGGCTCCATAGTTGGAATAAATAGTAACAAGAATAAAAACAGGAACAACTTGTATCAATCACTAAAGTACATAAGTACATCATGCTGGTAAAAAACCAAAGATCCCTCCTGGCCCAATATGCCATTTCTTGTAAGGACCAGCAAAGGATGCTATAATAAAATTGTAAGTGAAATAAATCCCCTTGCATACATAACTGGCTCCCAGTAATCTTCATTTCAGAGACTTCAGTAATTAGGTATGAAATCATTCACACATATGGATCTGACTTGTTGAAATACGACATTTCATGTTGCTCTTGTATTGTCAAACTGGAGCTAAAAAGATTGTTGAATTGTGACATTAATGCACCAAATCAACACATGAGAGGAGAATTCTATTGTAAGGCTGCACATGAACACCAAGAAATTAGAAACAACAATACTACCCAGCTCTCAGCAAGAGCTGCGTATTGAGTCAAACTAGCTTGTATGCCATGCAGTGGAGATAAAAAAAGAATCTGATTTAAAGCATGCACTTTCATATAAGAAAGCAATTAGAACTTGATTTGGTATGTGATGTTGGATCCTGGATAAACCAACGGCTACAAAGCTCATACAACAGCAACTGAGAGCAACAGTCACTCTTCTGTTCAAAAATCTTCCCTAAGAAAGCCAGAACATTTAAGTTCATATTGGTGTATCTCTGTTCACAGGTACCCTTAAGCAGAACAAAGATGAACACACGTTCAGGTTCCAGGTTGGCCGACTGTCACCACACAGTGGGAGGGAAGGGAGGACTTGGTAAAGTTGTTCTTCTCAGCGGTGGGAAATGGGCAGATCTGGGACCTTCCCTCCCTCCCAGAGTGTACGCGCAAAGGAAATCCTTGTCCTCAAGGAGAATATTCTGCTCTTACTCAGTAAATCTATCGTAGTTTGGTCTTGCCAAGGGCAAGAGAAAGACGAGGATGAAGTCTGTCACTGAGGAAGTCAATTCACCCCTCTAGTTGCTTGAAAACCAGTGAAACTAATGTAACAGCCCAAAGCTGATGGCTGTAACCTACAGTGAGAAATTTTCATTTTATCTAAGAAAATCTATAACCATAATTTGTTTAGGTTTACTACAATAGAGGCTACAAACTTACAACATCCATTTGTATTAGTCACTCTACAGCAAGTAAAGCTTTCAGTCATCCGTGAATTGATAAGTCATGAAATATTAACAATTGAAGTTCAGTGACCCATTAAATACGTTAGATGCAATTGCAAAAGATATCTATAAATATCTTTATACCTCTTGCATAGATGATCCTGCAAAGCAGTCGTAACTACCAGTTTTCCACCTTTTTTTCAGTTATCCTTGGTTTTATCATATAAAGAGCACGAAACATCATCTGTCAGCATGAAACATCATCTGTCAGCAATTAATTGGAAAGGAAAAAACCCTTTTTCAAACACAACACTGGCTTTTTTTATTCAGTTCCCATCAGCCTTTAACGCAACTGTGAAATTCTACTGGTTATACCACATATCACTCAGCTTTTCTAACCTGGAGAAAAACTGTTTCTGAGAGCCACGTGTTTGGCAAACGCATGCGTTGGGTCACAAAGTCAGCAGCCAACCCGGGCAACCAAAGCAGCAGCGAAGCAGTGTCCTGGCACATCTGTCACCAGCGCTGGACACCGAATTCAACTGCCCTGTATCTGTACACAAGTCATAAGCAGGAAGGGAAACGTCAGGTTGGAATGGGGGAAGAGATAAATTTTGTATCAAATACTATTACACTTCAAGAAATCCCCTGGGATTGTTTTGCTCTTTAGAGCAGTGACTATATATATATGTTCCATTTAAATACCTGCAAAGGGAAGTATTGCTTAGGAACTGTACTCAGTCAATCAGTATTTCTCCTGCCTTTACGGCATTCAAGGATAAAACAATTTAGATGGACAGAAACACTAAAAGACACAACCTCCCCATAGATTCTTAAAAACATCTTGCTATATACATAGAGTTAAAATTTGTGGAGTTACTAAACATTGACTACATGGTTCCTACATCATCACAAATCATTTATGGACCAACATAGTCTAAAATATTACTGTGCCACACAAGGCAATTCCCAGGTAATTCAGGAAAAGATAAAATCATAAAAGAACCTACACAAGTTGTCCTATTTTAGTTTCAGTGGACTACAGTGCAATCAAGAAGCATAATTTGTCAGGTTTCCATGACTATGTAACATATTTATTTTTGCAGTTGATGGTCGTGATAGCCACTGTAATTTTTGAATAATCATTTTGTCAAGACTTTTCTGTAATATTCAGTGATTATAAACCGGATTTTTCAAATGTTAAAATTAAACCACCATAAAAAGGCGTGATCACCCCAAAAGTACTATATCAGTCACTAAACTCTGAAAAATTCATACAAGAGATCAACTGAAATATGCAAAAAAGCAGGAAAGAATCAAGCAATCAATGAAGCCTTTTGATCTCATGGATGAAAGACAGTCACCCTCCTACTAACACAGCTATTTGCCTACTGGAGTGACAAAATGCAAGAGAAAAACGAAACTGAAGAAACAGAGGGGAAGCAGTAATGATTTGGCAAATAAACTGCTAAGGTCTGATGAAAAGCTACTTGTCATTCCAATCGACTGTGCTATATCCCAAACACTTTCCCACCTCCCTGGAGGCCTTTCATGTAAGCTGTACATAATGGATAGGTAGGTCCCAAGGCTATCTTCTGGAATCTCTTCAGTGAGCAGAAACAGAAGTATTCCTCAATTGTATTTTAACATGTCCATAGCAGAATCTGCATTGTAGTTAGTAAATGTTAAAAGAATTGTATCAGAATCAACCAATCAAGCAGCGTTGTTATCAGTCTGCTATTCCTCAGTAAGAGAAACTCAAGCAGCACAGACCAAAATGCTGTCTGGGGTATACTCTGCTTGAAAATATTTACGCTGGAGGCCTTTCCCTCTCTGTCACCAAAGACTCAGATCTGCTTCGCGAGAACTTCTCAATGTATCTTGTCCAAGATGACACATTAAAAGCAGAAGACAGGCAAGGTGACTACTGCCAGGAGTTGCTTATTGGATTAGGACATCAGACCATTTCCTTGAGGTGTCTGGCAGCCTGCACCCTCTTAAGGGCTGTATTCAATTTTACTACTGCAAGTAACATTCTACAAAGTAGCACAGATCTCCTCCAACCTAACCAGCTGCTGCGGTTTAACCCCTGCAGGCAACTCAGCACCACGCAGCCGCTCACTCACTCACTCCCTCCCTCCCTCCCGGTGGGCTGGGGGGCAGAATCAGAAGAGTAAAAGTGAGAAAACTCGCAGGTTGAGATAAATACAGTTTAACAGTTAAAGCAAAAGCCACGCACACACAAGCAAAGCAAACCAAGGAATTCATGAGCTGTTTCCCCTGGGCAGGCAGGTGTTCAGCCATCTCCAGGACAGCAGGGCTGCATCACGCTTAATGGCTACTTGGGAAGACAAACACCAACACCCCGAACACCCCCCGCTTCCTTCCTTCTTCCTCCAAAATACATACTGAGCATGACATCACATGGTATGGAGTATCCCTTTGGCCAGTTGGGGTCAGCTGTCCTGGCTGTGCCCCCTCCCAGCTCCTGACCCCCCCAGCCCACTGGCTGAAAAGTCCTTGACTTGGTATAAACACTGTTTGGCAACAACCCAAACATCAATGTATCCTCAACATTCTTCTCATTCTAAATCCAAAACACAGCACTATATCAGCTACTGGGAAGAAAAATTAACTCTATCCCAGCTGAAACCAAGACACCATTGTTCAAAACTAAACCCCCAAAACTGTCTTTGCACATCTGGTCTGGCAGAAGCACTACATGTCATTAAAACTTGACTGATTTTGTCTGGGAAGTGTACTGAGACTTTGTCATCTCAAAAATAATTTTAAGACCCTAATCTCAGAAACTGCATTTCTAAGACACAATTTTGTACTTAAAAAAAAAAAAAAAGAAGAAAAAAGAACAGAACAAATGTTTATACAAAGACTCTTCTGTCTCTAAAACTGTTCTTAATTTATTTTATAACAGAGAAATTGTGCAATATGAATGCTACCATGGTAACAACTCACTTTATTGAACAAGAGAGAAAATAATTATCCCAAACCTGCATATCATGCAAGCACATGCAGTAAATTTAGTGCTGCCCTTTTCCCGCTTCCTATTTTTCTTCTTGCAAAGAGAAATAGATTTTGAATTTATACCTCCTAGCAAGCCAGGCATCATTTTGCTTCTCCCTCCCACTTCTTCGTAAATTTAACACCTCTTGAGTGCATGATGTGAAGGACCCAGTTACTTACAAAAAGAGAAAGGGATTAATGAATCAGAAATGCTCTTCCCCCTCCTGAGTTAAGTACAGAAGACTCCTATGTAAATGCTTCACACATTTAAAAAAAATGAAGCCCTAAGGCAAGCACGGCACATGCTTAGTATTCACTCAGTATACTTAAACAGGAACCCTTAAGACTTATAGTAAACCAAAAGTTATTCATCTCCAGACATAGATGAAAACTGATTTCACTGTTCTGTCCAAATATTCTTTGTGATATTGTGTTTGTGAACATACTGTTATGTTTTATATACAAGGGACTGTAATATTTTCAGAAGAACTGCACGGATTTAGCCATACAAATCCAATTAATCTCAATAGAAGTTGCATGGCTAAATCCCTGTGCTCAGCTTTGACATTTTGGAAGCAGTGGGGGAGGTTTTTCAAGCAGAGAATATGTATTATATGAAACTCAGTTTTCTCAAAGAGAAAGAAAATTGCATGTAGATACTTACAGATATCAACAAACACATTTATGTGACTGTCAAAAAAATCACATACCTAGCAAAGCAGGCAATGATTTCCACAGAAGTCTATCGTACCAAAAATAACAGTATTATCCTGCAGCCTATGAGATAAAACTAATCACATGTACATATTAGTTGGATAAATTACTCTTAATTTACCTTCAGTTTTGATCTTTTTACTTCATTTTCAGTGGATTTGCCTGTCTGATATAAAATGCTAAGGAATTAATTTAATCTAGCGTTCACAGCCAGAGGACAGCCAAAACAATGTGTTTGGGATACAAAAAATTCATGTTTTTAAAAGGTCACTTTAAGGAAGTGACCTGGAAGTGCTTTTAAAAGATGACCTCATTGGCCACAGATCTTCCTCACTTTTTAAAAAAATTATTTACAATCCTAAACAACTTAAAGAGTAGAAACAAAACAACTCTCATCCAACTTCAGCAACAAAGAATGAAGCTGATTTTGCCTATTTCTTGGTAGATTTCTTCAGTTACTAGAAACAATTTGCTTGTATACACATTCATGCACACGTACAATACAGGCTGTGCAAAATCTTAATTCAGCAAGCTTGTCTTCATGGAGCTGGAACTCTCCAAACCATCCAAATACAACTTATCTTGACACAGAATTCTTCCTGAAGTGTGTACTGTAATGGTGTGTCCATAAATACACACATATACCCCTAAATATATTTAATACCTCCCTATGAAGCTCTGACAGAAAATGAAAGCATAATTCCATTAGTTTAACTGTTAAAACTTATAATTCCATATAAAAAGGCTACTCTTAGCTGCCTTCTTTTTTCCACAAAAGTCCTCAACAACCAATACCAGGATTTTATTTCATAAATATCAACCGGCTGTTTTCCATCTTACAAACCCACTAGCGATGGATGTTTCCAATATAGCAGCTGCATAGTTAAATCCCAAGAGTGTTGCAGCTATAGAAGAGATACAATGTTTTGTTTTACAATAATTTAGGTTTTGCATTTGATAGTACTTTTCATATGGACACTTGTTTTGTTGTTTTTTTTTCCCCCAGTTCAAGCATAATTTAGCCAGTGGAGATTTGAGGTTTTTCGTTTGTTTTTTTTGTTTGTTTGTTTTTAAGGAGAAAGCAGGTGAACATTTGGGAATTAGCTGGGCATATAAAGTAGTCAACAAGCAATTAAATGATAAATTCACTCAACAAAAGCCATCATGCTGCGGTTTCTTTCTCCTGTGTATGCACAGCTTGGCTGGTTGCTCACAGGAAGGTTTAGCCCACATGGTAGTTGAAAAGTTTTATTTAAATCTTGTTATATTTCAAATTTATCATGACCATTCAAGTACCGTATTCTCAAATAGAGGAATGATAACTACACTTTTTGCCTGAAAAGGATGATAATGCTGTTACTTCATAATAAAATAATGCCATTAGAAATAGAAACATTTCTGTATAACTGTAAAGTAACATTTTCCTGCAGTGGTATGTTCTGAAATGTGACTTAAAACAAGCTTATAAAAGCATTAGCATGTTACAAAAATACACGTCATCAACTGGGATGGTATCTGAAAAAGTAGCCTCTCTGGCCAGAAAGCCAGAGAAGCCTCTCTCCACAAAGCCTACTCTGAATTTTGCTTTATATAAAGCTGAAAATTCTGGTGTACAGAACTTCAATATAACAAAAATGCTTAACATGTTTAAACAGAAATGATAAAATGTTTAATATTTAAATAGACTTAAATAAGAAATTGTTTTGTGAGGAAGACTTTCATCCATTAACCTTTCTCAAGGCAAAAATCTCAAAAATCCCCCTGCGCATGTCTCTTACAACTTTAGCTACTTCAAGTCCGCTCACAACTCAGAATCACCGAATGGCTGAGGTTGGCAGGGACCTCTGGAAGTAACCTGGTCCAACCCCCCTGCTCAAGCAGGGCCACCTAGAGCAGGTTCCTCAGGACCATGTCCAGATGGCTTTTGAATATCTGCAAGGATGGAGACTCCACCGCTGCTCTGGGCAATCGGGGCCAGTGCTCAGTGACGCTCACAGTGAAAATGTGTTTCCTGATGCTCAGAGGGAATTTCCTGTATATTAGTTTGGGCCCATTGCATCTGGTCCTGTCACTGGGCACCACTGAGAAGAGCCTGTCTCTGTCCTCTTTGTACACTCCCTTCAGGTATTTACCTACATTGATAAGATGCCTCCGAGTGTTCTCCTCTCCAGGTAGAACAGTCTTGGCTCACTCACCCTTTCCTCGTAGGAGAGATGCTCCTGTGCCTTCCTCACCTTTGCGGCCCTTCATTGGACTCTCTCCAGTATGTTCATGTCTCTCTTGTACTGGGGAGCCCAGAACTGGACATGGTACTCCAGTTGTGGTTGGTACTCACCAGTGCTGAGTAGAGCAGCAACTCCTTCCAGTTGCTTGTTACATCCCTTTACACTCCACAAACCTTCTGCTCCTCCTACTCCCCTAGTTCTCGGCAGAAGATCCTCCCCACCCTGTGCCTGTGCCTTGGTTAGGTCCTTGCTAAATGGCCAGCACCAGGTCAAATAGAAAAACAACCTGTGGACATGCTGAAGAGTCTCCTGAACAGAGGGTTTGAACATAGACATCAATTTTCATTAGATTTGTAAGACTGAGTATCTCTGAAACTTGTGCCTTTCTGGAAATAGACAAGCTAAATAAAGGTGTGAAGGACATAAACAGGGTGCAAGAATGGACAGATATGCAATTGAGTCTATTTCCTTAGGAAACCAAACTAAAAAAGACACTCAAGAAATAAAGTAGCACTCTGAAAAGCAGATGCTCTGCATATGAAGTACATGCTAAAGGTCACCACATTCAAACATATTAAGTACTTGGACAATGCAGCCTTATCAAGAGTTAACCTCAACAACTGAAGCTCCAGACAAAACAGTGTTTGGATGTGGAAGAATGTACAACAACTCAATAACTAAACAATGACAGGTTTATCTTCTATTTCTAGCTGGGGGGTGGGAGGCCGTTTGTTTTTATTGTTTTTCTTTTTGTTGTTTTAGTTGTGTTGCTTTTGGTGTTTGTGGGGGGTTTTTGTCTTTGGTTTGGTTCGTGGTTTTGTTTGTTTCTTTGTTTAAGATATAAACCAAATCCTTTAAAAGAAAGAAGAAAATCTAGAAAACTAAACCAAGCATGAGATGCCCATGCAGCCTCCTCTGAACAAACCTTCCTGGTGGTCTTTTATAATAGTAGCTTGTTGAAGAAATCAAGGATGAAACACAGTCAGTAGCTATTGCCTCATAAATAAACTGTTAGTTATTAATTCAGAAATGTAATTTCAATTCGGTTGACTAAGGAAATGATACCTCACTGCAAGGTTTCTCAGAGGATAGTCATCATTGTTACCTGGGTTCAGGCTCAGCTTTTAGTCTCTAAACACTTAATTCTTCCAAGTGAGAAGACTCTCACACTTCCGCCAGAGTGCAATCCACAAAAAAACGTGTCTCCCAGCTTTAGGCTGGCTCATCACCAGCCAGAGCCCGAGTTACAGTTCCCAGTAGCAGAATGAAGCCTATTCAAAACAGCACAATTAATTTAACTAAAAAAGGAACCACAACCAGAGAAAAATGGATTAAAAACCAACAAAACCCTACATACATATGGTGTGATCTGAGACTTGCCTTGTTAACATTCCACTTTTTGCAGCCACAGGGTGAAGCACTTGCTGATACTGCCTGAGTGCAACTGCTGCCTCTGACACTAAGACCTGAATCCTTCCCCCTCTCCAGCACAACCCAAGGCTGAATTCAACTATTGTTCCTCCCATTACAAAGCCACTGAAAGAAAGGCCCTGCCAGGTTCTTAGAAAGCTGGGGAAAGGCTTAACAGTGTTTAACCCTTTGGGCTCCAACCTCAGGAGATCCTCTGGTGCAAGGGACTCACACAGCACCCATAATTCCCACGTTCCTCCTGCTAAATGCTGTAGTATTTGAAAATGCCACAGAGGACACAGGCACAGAGCATGGAAACGGTGCTACGGAACAGGAAAGTTTCATTTGCCTTGGTGCGAGCAGGTGTTACAATTCTCCTATAAAGATCTAATGGCAGGACTACAGATGTATTATGGTATTAACAACTATTCACTTTCTGTTTTTTCCCTTCAACAGATAATGTGTTCCAAATCTGTTCCCCAGGTTCTCTGTAACAGGAGAAACCAATAATGTCATGGACTGACAAGGAAGGCAGCTGTGCCCAAAAATACACTTTTTACCATTTCAATTATAGGACCATTCATTATTCACGATAAATATATGCTGCTAAATTCCTTGTGCTCAGAATGGGAAGTAAATATAGCAGTATATATGTTATGTTTATGGATGTCCAGTTTATCACAGCTGCAACTCAGTATTTATATCTGACAAAGAAAAAGCTGAGACAAAGAAAAAGAAGTCTCTCAAGTCCTGATGAAAGTAAGTAACAAATCTCATTTAAAAAAAGAGGTTAGACTTACATTCAGAAGAAAAACAGTAGTAACTTAAATTGGGACATCCAAATACCTGACATAGGCAAAGACTCCAGGGCCACAAACAGAATTACCACTAATCTAAAGTCAGCTCCTCAGTAAAGATGCAGCCCAGACATTAGAAGTTATCACAGCTGTATTTTTAGCCGAAGCATTAAGTCTGTCACCTTAACCTCTGTATGGAATCAAATAACTTCACAAAAAGATGGCCTATTTTAGCACAGCTTAAATGGCCTTCCAAATGGATATGCAAATGTTTCCTTGCCTTCTACAGTTTAAGACTAAGTTGTGTATTTTTATTTATAAGTATTGTTACTTAATATCACATCCTCTTTCCTTGAACCTAGATCGCTGCAGGAATGTACAGTAAGTGTCCTGACCTAACAGTCACTTATAAAGCTGATCAAGTTGATACGTGTGCGTTATTTTTTATAATGTGCTCAACTATGATTCTGTAGAAAACAATCTAAAAATACAATTCAGAAAAGACAGACAAAAAATTGCATGGTTTCAGAAGCTGAAAAATTTAATCTTCCACACTTCCACTTACGAGCAGTGGGCAATCAGAAGATGCCCACACTGTGCCACTGACTTCAACTACAGAATAGCCCTGTATTAAGGATATGTCTTGCATGTGGGGGGTGTGTGGGTGTCTGGAGCACAGGGCTGGTTCCAGTATTCCTCCAGAACAGAGCTTGTTTGTTCTAACACCACTGCAAAACAAATAAACCCTAAAACAAGACCAAAAAAACCAACAAAACCTCACACCACAAAAAAACCCCAGGAGACAAAGAATATACCCTGGAACTTTTATGCTCCTTTTTTCCAGTTCCTGCCTTTTCCTCTTTAAAACATTTTAAGATTTAACACCAAAATGAGCAGCTTTTCTCTTACTACCTAAGCAAAGCAAATTGAAAGTATTACGAAGATGACAGTGACTGACATTTACACGATGACACACTTGACATCTGCCAATACTTTTTTCCTCATTCATGTAGGTTTATTTTTTGTCTTCCAGAAGAGTATAGTATTTATTAGTACAACATTTCGTATTTCAACATTCAGGAAAAGTTGTTTAACTAGCTTTCTAACATTTGGTTGTAAAATAAGAGCTAATTAATTTTAAACAAATTAAACCCCTGAGTTTCAGTATTTTTATTCATATGAATATGACCTTAAGCAAGCCTATCATCTGATGTAATAGATACTTCATAGGGGCAGCACTTCTAAAGGTACTACAGATAAGAGTATCGTTCCGCTCATGAGACAGAGGGAGTTAAATCATGAAATATTCAGTTTTAATTAAGATTACTGTATCAAAGGCAAGGCTTAATGCGGAATCGAAGCAAGGATCAAGGTTAATGTCTATTCTAAAGCAAATTTACATAAATTATGTTTCACTAGTGTACCATAAGTCTTTATTTTGTCAATTTATACAATGTGAGATCATAGAAATTAGAGATGGAAAACCTCTATTAAGTCATCTTCTCTCTCCTCCCTCCAATGCCGAATTCTTTCCTCCAGTTTACTTCCAAATGCTTTGTCCACTGCCATTTTCAATAGCTCAAGCAGTCAGGCATTCCACTGACACTTCGGGGGAGACTATTACACACTTTAACATCTCCCATAGAAAGGGTTTTTTATGGTATTCAAAGCTAAGATCCCCCTCATCTTGTTTCATTACTCCTACTTAGACCTCTTTGGACTCCTCTTAACGAATCCTTTCTTGGCATTTGAAGGCTATAAATACTTTCAGACATTTTCATCATCCCCTGGTAGCTATTTAGCCAAATTAGTGTAGGGATCATCTCTCTTCATCTCAAACTCACCAAGCACACAGATAGCTATAAGTAATAATTACATGTGTTCATTTCCTTTAATCTTTTTTCACAAGTCATTCCCTTCTAGCCTTTAATTTTTGCCACTCTTCATGCCTACGTCTTCTTTTAAGTGTTACTGCTTTCCAATTATTTTCCTTTCTCTGAACAGCTTTATTTCAGGTCATTTCCACTTACGCATGCTAGCTTGAATTTACACTTCACCCTGACTTTTCACTGAGGTTTTTGGTGTGTAGGTTTTCGGAGTGTTGATTTTTTTTTTCTAATAAAACATCACACTCAAATCTCTCCTCTGTTCATGTCAAACAACCACAGAGAACTATAAAATTACCTGCACCAGAGACTAGCATTTACCCTAATAAGCATAAGTGCCTAATAAATTCAAACTATTTACACTATTTTTATTTTTGCTCTGTTTTTTAAGATTTAAGGCACCATCAATTAGGGGCAATCAGTCTGAAATACCTTTGGTTTTCAGAGTACAGATAATCAACATTTTTTTCTTTGCATTTGTCTTTTCTAGTATCTGCATAAACACTTTTACCAGCAAGAAAGTAAAATCAAGACTTCAAGCATTATTTTTTATCTCTTATCATATCGATGACTCCTATTATGTTTGCTTCTTTTCTTCCTGACCACTCCAACACATCAAGCTATCACCAGTGCCTGAGTACAATGTAAAGTCAGAAAAGTCTCACCTAAGCCAGACCGAGACAGCTTCGCCCTCATCATATGGCGGTCTGGCTCACTGAAGTGAATTCCAGACACGGAATGGAATTTAAAATTAGCTATTTTTGGTATGGGAGATGAGAATAAGATATTATTGGTTTGAGTAGGTGTTAATCTAATCATATAAGTAATTAATGGAGATTTCTGTTACGGAGATACTGCCATGCTAACTCTCCGCCTGTACCTCTTGATTTCTCCCAGTCACTAGCCTGGAGAAGAGAAGCTGAGAGGGGATCTCATCAATGCTTATAAATATCTCAAGGGTGGGTGTCAAGAGGATGGGACCAGACTCCTTTCAGTGGTGCCCAATGACAGGATGAGGGGCAACAGGCACAGACTGAGGCACAGGAGGTTCCATCTGAACACGAGGAGAAACTTCTTTACTTTGAGGGTGCCAGAGCCCTGGACCAGGCTGCCCAGAGAGGTTGTGGAGTCTCCTTCTCTGGAGACATTCAAACCCGCCTGGACACATTCCTGTGTGATCTGCTCTGGTGAACCTGCTTTAGCAGGTGGGTTGGACTGGATGATCTCCAGAGGTCCCTTCCAACCACAACCATTCTGTGATTAAGAAGTGGTTTGGTTCTGGTCACGGCTGCAGAAAACATGTTAAATTCAGTGGTCAAATAGCACTCCCCAGACTGGTGCCTTGACATGCCTACCACAGGGTTAAAAACAGCGAGGTCTCAATGCTTTTTGCTTTGCCTAGGAGGGAAGGAAAAAGCAGGCCAAGCATGTGTTGACTGGCAGACCAGCCTACCAGCTCCAGTCAGTTGCCACACGCTCCCCGTTACCCGTCCTTCCCCTTCACTACTTCTGCTGGTGGCCCAATGCATTTTATGATAAAGGTTGCTAACTTACAGTTTAAGTTTAGCTGCATCAAAAGCTCATTAGTAGAAGCTCAGCATCCAGAATGAAGTTAAATGGCAAATCTCTTGTCACTATTAGCTAATAGACAGTCAGTTAAAATCAAAAGATAGATTTTTCAGAACACAATTTAAAAGCAATAGAGAGATTAAGCCACTGCTGCCCCTGCTATACCTGTCCAGTGAATCAGAACAGATTACTTCAGTCTCCCAGTCTTCTAGACTGTCAGTCTAACATCTTTCACAAGCACTACAGTCACACAAATTATTAAAAAGCTTTTCCGTACACCATCAGTGTTATACATCCATTAGAGGCCACTCCAGGCTAGAAAACATCTGTTGTAAAAAGTCTTCCTAGGCCATATGCTAGTAATAAATAAAAAAGACAGGAAAAGATAATTTTGTAACAACAATCTTCAGTTTTCTTCTCATGTCTGTGTGGTAAACTCTTAACTCAATCTGTTTTTCTCTCTGTATCAACTACAACATTTTTTTGGTGTCAACTACACGTCAGTTCATCTTTCAAACTTCTTTTTCCATGTTCTCTTTCATATTTCTTGCCTAGATATCTAGAATATGGAACTTACTCTTGTTCATTTTATATAGGTCACAGATGGTCTACAACATATCCAGCATTCCTCAATTATTAAACTACATCAACTTGGGTCTTCATCTTCTCTATCTATAATAGAAGTTTTAATAAATATTCCAGCTACCACCCCTCGTATTTTTTTAAACTCACTACTAACCAGAGTCTGAATTCGGAACCTTTCAGAAGACACAGATGTTCCATCTGTATATTCTACTCCTCATACCGGAATGCTTTAAAAGGTTCACAAAAGGATGATGAATTTCCCACAGTCCATTTGTACTGTATTTCAAGAAGAAAAAAAAAAACACAACAAAAAACCTCCAAGCACGTAAAACATGCACACTAAAAGATACCTTCAATACTCTACAAGAATTGTTACGACAACGTGGCATTCTGCCATTTGAGAAATGGCAACATACATACATTTTAAATCATATGCAGAAATAAATATTGGTTATAGAACAATACAATAATTTAATGGTTAAAATACAGAGGGTTTGGTGCCAATTTTTTTTTGAAAGAGAGCTTTCTCTGCATTGATCAAGAAGAAAAAATGTATGTTCATCTGAATTAAGTTCAAGATGCCTCCTGACACGTTAATGAAACACACAGATCAGCAGCTGCATTTGGCTCATCCAAACTAGATCTGTCTTCAAATATTTTGAGTTTATTTTCAGTTGCTAAGCTGTGCCCAAAAATTCACTCTGAATAAGCTAAGTCATCATTTGAAATTTTACCTCTAAAACATTTCCTGAACTTCAAATAACTGGCCTTTCATTTTTTGTGATTCTTCTACGAATTCCACTAGCAGAGGTTATACCTTGCCTCTTCATATTTCAAAAGAAAGGTAGAAGATCTTATCTTTCTTGTCATATTTGGCTTTCTCATGTGGAAAAATATGACTCTCAGAGTGTATTCCATAGGACACCGAGTTCTTCTATAGTTGCTGTTATTGAAATACGGTTCGAAGAGGTATGGTTCATGTTGCAATTTCAAGGATGTAAAATGACAGAGATCATCAGACAGAATTCTGCACAATAAGTTTCTACCAGGAAAGCCCTGTCGTTGAAAAGAGTTTCAGTCTTGTTCTCAGGAATAAATCAAAAGTAGCCCTACAAAAAGGGACGGGAAGGCCAACACCAGCTTGCCAGCAATGCAGCACAACCCTGGGCGCCCTCTTCCCAAGTACACAGTGCAACATAATTGGCCAACTTAATCCACAGGAGTCAAAGAATGAGTGGGACGGTGTAGAAATCAATTATTTCCCCTGTTCTGCAAACATTTGGACTAGGAATATGGTATCCAAGAAGGTATCTTTGATAGTGGGGTTTTTTTGTTTGTTTTGCAAGCAATTCAGAATAATTACTGAGAAAACACCTTTTAGTTAATATGAAGAACACTGTTCTTATTTCTCAAAGGTAAAAATGCTTTAGATATCTACAATGTAAATATTTGGATCTGAGGCTGCCTTGACTCCATTTCTGGTTGATGGAGCAAAACTGGTACTTTCAGGACATGGTTCACAGATTTGAAAACTTTTCATAAGCAGAGTGGTTTTAGATGCTCACGTCCATACCATGGTGCAGGGGGTGATGTTCTCTGTATGCCTATTTCTCTTCAACACCTAGAAAAGCACACTGACTAGCTCAGATATACTTTTACTGTGCAGACATCTATATACAGGTAAAACCAACCCCATCCAAAACAATCCCACGATTTCTTCTGTTATCTGCTCTCCTTCACCTTGTGTGAGAAACTAAATCATAAGGTAGTAAGGACAGAGACCTTGTGCAGCACCTAATGCACCTTCACATATCCAGCACTATTTTCAGCCTTTAAAATAATAATAATATTATTAATAATAATATTGTATGGCATATTCACCTGTTGATTAGCCAAATCACAGGGATTTTTTTCTAAAAACGTTTTCTTTTGAATCAAGCTTTTCCAAGCCTGAATGATGGTAGGATTTGCTTTAGCTTCTTATTCTGCCACTCTCCGTATTTTAAACAAGCAATATTTGCAAAGTTTACTAAAAATATAAACTTCTCATAAGTGAGATTTAGTGCTGTCAATTTTCCACACCACTCCTCCAAATATTTTCCAGCCTTCATTTCTACAGATGGAAAAGAGAGATTATACAAATTCTTAGGTATTCTTCATCTATCAGGAGGCATTTTTTGGTCAACAAGCCTCAAATCCGAAATTCTCTCTTTCGTATTAATTGTAATGTAGCTGCATCTTTTGTCCAAGATGCTGTGCAAACCCCACTGTCCCCCCTACAAATGAACACAGAAAGCAGCAGAGTGTCCTTGGCAGAGGAGGGATGTCAAGTGGAAAGTCAGTAGCTAGAAGTGACTGCAGCTGGCAGGGCAGAAACCGTACAAGTATCCATTGAAGTGATCCAGCATATTCTTTAATGTACCATTTTGCTGCCTTGCCCATGTACACAGCCTCGGTCCTTTCCAGCCTCATCAAAACAGGAAAGTGTCCCTAGCACAGATACAATGTTGCAGATTTATTTCACAGGTGATACAGCAAAATCAGTGGTATTAAGTGACATGTGGGGTGTAAGCACCTGAAGAGAACATAATACAGACAGGGAGATGTTAAGAGCATGTTAGGCAGGGAGAGTAGGACAGAGACCGTATCATAGTCCATATCAGCAAAAAGAAAATAAAATTATAGCCTACTCTTTGACCAGTGATTCTGAACCAGCTTTCACGCCCTTACTGAAGTTGCAATTACACTTATTACTGTATGTGCAGGGAAGTAAGAGACATTTAATAAGCCAGTGCTTGCAAAATTAAGATCTAGACAGGATGTCTGCATCCTTACAACTCCACTGAAGTAAACAAGGAGCAAGAAAACCATTTAGGCTAAAAGACAATGCAGCAAAAAGTAAAGCAGTTGTATTTCACTGAACCAGGTTTTATAACAAACGCTCAATAAAGAGATGATTCATTCCCCCAAACATGTTAGGATTCAGAGAAACCAGACAAGTTATTTTTAAGAAAGAAACAGATAAAATTTACGAAGAGTGTTAATGATGTCACCTGGAAGCTCAATGGGTTTTTTCTAGTCTTGTATCTTCCTAGACATATAATCTTAAATCAAGACATTTGCAAGAAAACTAATGAACTCTACCCTACTTCTATTTACCTTATCTCAGCGTTGTGTCCTAACTTATTTCTGCGAATAGCTGGCGATTCTGGAACAGATTATGTGCATACGCTAAATGGTTAAAGCAAAGTGATTAAAAAGCTTATCATATACAGGCTGTTTTTAGACATATATGTTATCAAGAGAGGTTGTGCAGTACTTGCTTAATTAATCTTTGCTGTCTTAACAGATGAGCCAGATGTACTATTATGTTCTTTGTTCTTCCCTAAAGAGGGGATGAGCCGATTATTTATCTCCAAACAATAGGAGTTCATGTACCACAGTGAAGAATTTTTTTTTTAATCTGGGAGGCAATCTCTAACAAGCTTCAGCTGCAACTGCTTGATGTAAACACAGTATGAATTTGTTTCTGGAGTATTGAATGATGTTCCTTCCATTAAGTACATGAAACCAATTTCTAAATAAATATGTAAAGAAAGGGATGGAAAGGACAGAGTTTGGAAGAAGGAAAACTCTGTTTCATCTTTCATGTATTCATATTCACTTCTTTTATACACTAACACAATTTCATAGATAAGTTAAAATGTGAAGCTTCAAATACTGTTTACAAATAATGCACCAAGAGAACAGCAGTTAAAGAAATGGTTGGTTGATGCTACACATTCACTATGTTACATAGCATGTAATCTAAGACATGTGAAGGGCACAAAGGAATATATAACAGTAGGTTCACAGGGCCACAAGAATTGTTTGTGAAAGTTATTAACAGATTCACAGTTCATTACTACTGTAGCAAACTTGTATACTTACCTCAAAAATCACATTTTATTTGATTATATTTGAAAAGTACAAGTGTATTGTAAATCAATTTTAGAAAGCCTTAACATACAGCAACTTACTGGTTTATGTAAGTTTGCAAATTCTTAGGGAGATGCTACTGAAATAAAAAACTAAGATTAAATAGCAAGAAAGTTTTGAAACTAGTCATTTTTTCTGGAGAAATGACAGAACAAATTGAGGAATTCCATTATCCTCCTTATAAATTCATTCTCATCTGAAGTCCTTGCGCTCTCTCCCTCTCAATAGTCTTTCCCTTGTCATAACCAAAATTTCTTCCATAAAACTGGTTTTCAATAATTCACAAAAATTTGTCTTCTTAAGACATTAAGAGTTTTTAAGATCTAGATTAAGTGCCAAGCTGGGTACTGTTACCAGAAGCTCTTCACAGAAATAAGTTTTCTACCTTAAATTACTGAATATAAAGAATTCAAATAGAATAGAATTTGATTAAGAAAGCCTTCCAAGAGACTGTAAAGCCGTATTAACCATACACCCCCCAAAATGATAACAAGATATAACTATGTCTAATGACATAGCTAAAACATAATTGGTTTTTCTGAAAGATCTTTACCGTATCATCTAAAACTGGAAGGAATTAAGTGTATTGCTTTCTTCATAATTATAATTAGAAAGTACTACTTGAAATAAAAATCATTTATTTTTATTCACAGCCATGCTGAGACCAAAAAAAAAATACAGTCGGCTATTTGGTTACAAGTAAGTAATGTTTTCTCCTTTCCTTTTGCTTAACAGCAGGCTCACTCTCAAGTTGCCATAGTCGGTGCTAAAGTGCTAACCTGTGTCACCATGCTGTGCATCACATTCAGTTCCCATTTCAGCTCACGAATTTCTGCCAGATTTGTCCAGTGACCAGTAATAGAAAATGAGAAATAAGAGTTACTACTTCTTATCACCATCTTCCCAAACCTACTGAAAATCAACAGATTTTCAGTAGGTTTTCAAACCAATAGATTACTGTACTTTCTAATCGACAGAGCTAGCAAAATAAACCGTGTCCAACACATAATACACCTATAAAAGAATACAGACATTAGGATCAAATACAACAGTAATAATATAAATTTATCACACTTATCCAAAAAATGCAGCTAGCAAGTTGCCAATTGCTAAGAAACTTGTTCTAACAATTTTTTAAAATCTTTTAGGTATGGGCAATGGTGGAGACACGGGATCAAACAGTTGCATGAGAAACCCACATGGACAAGAAACCTGCAGAGGATATACGAATTATATATGAATGTTGTATATGACAGTGTATAAGACTAACAAATACACTGTGATGGCAAGAGGTGCCGATATATCTTCAGTCATACTGAAAGAGGAGGAGAAGTTTATTTGAACCAGTAATGAGAACGAGATAACCCCGGAGTCTATGGTTTATATTCAATCATTCCTGTCATTGGAAGGCCATGAAGCAAAGGTCTTCTGACGGACTAGATAGAGAGAGATACCATAAATCTTAATGGTTCTCATGACAAAAAAAAAGAAAGAAGAAGCATTTAAGATCTTTTCTGTCTAGTTCTACTTTTTTTGTAAAAGTACATGCTCCCCCCTGCAAGAAATTATAGCAGGACCGTTTTGGGGACGAAAATTTCTATGGCCAGACTGGATTAAGCTGTGTAATTTTCTGTACTTTCCTCTAAAGCAACTGGAGGACAGTAAAATGCAAACAGTCCTTTGCAAATTAAATCATTAGGACAGAAGCAGAGGCTCATGACATCCTCTTTTGTAATTTAAGTCTAGAACCCAAAAGTTATAAAAATAGGGAAATATTTGAGACCAAGTTTGTGTATATCCCAGAAACAAAATTAAAGGAACTCTACATACACAATCAACTCCAAGAGCCACTAACTTCTACAATCATCTCATTTTTGCATGTTCACTACTTAATACTCAATAATTCAACATTTCAACAACATAAGAGACGTATTCAAATATATCCAGATTTTTGTATAGAACTATTCAAACCTCTACCTGATTTTGAGGTACTGCTGCTCAGTAGTGCCTAATGGGTGTCTAAAGCAAAGTGAGACAATCTCCAAATTCAGATGCACGATATACTGTAATTACATCTTGAATCAGCTTGCAGTATTATCTATGAAATTAAGCCCCACCATTTTAAAAAAATGTTCAACGACAACAAAAAAAATAAATCTCACTACAACATAAATTTCGGTCACAACTTTTTAGATGCTAAGCTCATCTGAGAACAGGGTAGAAATATATTCTACTAAAAAAATCATCCCAAACACTTACGTAGCTAACATGTTGTACAAAAACTTCTGAATTATTTCAGGTAAAATCTTAGCACTGACTCTACCCGGTTATCCAGAAAAAAGACAAGCACAGCACTTCTGAACTTTCACAGTAAAAGGGAAGCAAAGAAAAGTGGTTTCAGAGAAGAAAAACAGAAGCAGCAGGAACCTTAATTTTTCCGGTATTTTGCTTGTTTTAATAAAGAATAATGACAAAAATAATCTACTTACGGACTTATAATCAGTAGAAGATCAAGTTCTGCATTTTTCACACACTCTAAAATAAAAACGGCTCCCGTGCGTCTTCGTTTTGCTTTGTAAGGCGGCCTCTTAGGGAACAGCCTAGCATAACATGCATTTTTAACCAGACCCGCTTCTCTAGAAACTCACCTATCTGCTCTCTTTTCAATGGAAAGTATTCTATTAGTGGTAAACACTCTGTTCAGGTCAGACATAAAATGTTCCTACGAGCGGCCCCCTCAACACCAAGGAAAACCGGAACACGATACAGAAACAGCTGATCCAGCAAAACCAAATAATTCTCATTCTGCCAAGAGCTGCCAAGTGCAAAATGGAAAACTTAGTATTTTCAAACATTAACACAATCTGAATTTGCAGAAGCAACTACAGTGTTTTCCATTTCAAAAAACTGTTAAGTTGACAGTATTCTCTTTATCAAAATTGCAACATCAGGGGGATTTAACACAACGCACTAACAGTTAGTACTACAATTGTGATGTGGGGAACTGGTGTCCAGAAAGGCTGTGCCATAGTAAAAGCAAACCCTATCAAATAAGTAGGTAACAAAATCAGACACCTTTCCAATCTTGCAATCAGAATTTTATCAGTCAGCAATTTACAAAGAAAAAAAAACAAACACCGAAGTGCAGTTTAAATATCAAATTATAATCTGAAAAAGCAACATATTAAGTGCACTTCTAACAAAACAGGGACAAAGAAATCTTGCAGGTAAATTGCTGTATTCTGTTCCAGTTTGCATATATAATACCAGCTATTCCTTGATCTGCCCATGTAAGGCAGACAAGAAAGCAAGACAAAAAGAAAAATCTTTCAGATTGTTATACTCCAGGAAAAGGCACTTCTTTCTTTTATTTTTTTTTTAATTAAAAGAAATTACATTCCTCTGGCTCCCTCCAGCTGGGAGCATGCTATGTGCATCAGTGGGTTTGTGTATTTCCGAAAGACTCATATCATACTGTCACTTAACACACTCCTCTGGATCTCATATCTGCAGACTTCCTATAACTTCAGATAAAAAGGTCTTGCTCTGTGGCCAACAATTTGCAATGCTGTTTATCATTTTGCCAGATGGGAAAATTTTATGTTTGTTAACCTTCTTTCCAAATTCTTACACATTTATAACTACATTAGTTTTAGGAATCTGTGGTTCTCTTAGGGAAATGTAGATACTTTTCTTAGATCCAATACCGAACAGATGAGAAAAGTCTACTGAATGAAATGTAGACTATGATCTGTAAGATACCTGACGCCACCATATACCCACAGAGATAAACAGCCTTTGCAGAAACCTGTTTCCGAATGCACTATAAGCAGAAGTGAATTCTAACTATACAACAACCCGAAAATATTCCCTGAATATAATGAGTAACAGTAAAACCAAACCCAATTCTGAATGTAAATAGAGACTAAACTTTTTTATTTATGACCTAACAGTCAAATTTAATGCACTAGAGTAAAAACACAAACAGAACTGAAGTCACTGATCAGTTACCTATTCAGTAGTTTTTAACTATTGATATATTCTGAGAAGTTATCATATCTCTCTGCATAAATATCTTGCCAAACATTCAGGGATGTATTAGGATATACATATAGCATATAGCGTATATAGCATATAGAATAAAACATGCAAAAGTATGCCAGACAACGGGTTGAATTCCATTTTACCTAATAACAATGTAGCTCAAAAATAAAGTAGATAGAAAGCAGAAGTGAAATTAAAAGTGTAGAAAATANGAATTCCATTTTACCTAATAACAACATAGCTCAAAATAAAAGTGGATAGAGTCAACCCTCTCTAAGAAAAGCATATTTGACAAGAAAGCAGAAGTGAAATAAAAAGTGTAGAAAATGAAAAATGGTTAGCAGAACTGAACTGATTTGAAGAATCAGCTTAACAATCATTTGGTAGAGGAAGAAGTATTGGTTAATTTTGGTTTGTACACGATAACTGTAACAACAAAAATATCCACTTGCCTACTGGTTGTGATATGAAATTAATGGCCCTTGTCCCCTTCAATGAAAATTAGTTGATTTAATTTCAATCGGTGTTGATAATTCTTGCATGATGTTTCATGCATAAATTCTATCGTGTGCTATACTAAGACACATTTTTATAAAGAGAATAAGGTTATATTTCTGTCTAAATGTGGGAAACCTAAAATGAAATGCTGCTCTTCTACAAACCATAACTGCGTAGACCCCCAGAACCTCTGCAAAATGCACTGGCAATAGGCATTATAAAGTTTCTTTGTATCCCTCCACTCTGTAATAAACACACACGGACACAATGCACATTTCATATTCTGCACAGTGGGTCCATGTGGACACACAAATCATACCCCTAGTTGTTCCATAAGCCTGAAAAAGCATCAACTGTGGCACCTAGGTAAGGAAACCCTATGAATTATTGGTTTTGTAGGATGCAGACTGCATATCCCCCAGTTGCACTATTTTAGCACTGTGTGAAAGTACACTTGCGTTTTTTCCCTGTTAAAAATAATGGTTTATCTTCTAAAATACTTCAGCCACGTGCTTGACCTAGCCATACATCCAGCCAGAACATCGACTGCGCAAGTTCTATCCCAGGCATAGAAAGTAACTGCCCAGTGGTGCTGGTGGTAACATCATCCTCACTCTGTTAAATTATTGCACAAAAGTGCATCTAAAGAAAAACATTTAAAGATCTTGTCCTCTGAAATGGCTGCAGAAATCAATAGTGCTTTAACCTCCCTTATCTCTTGCTTTAAAAAACAAGCAAATAAATTCAAACAAACAAATTCAGTGACATGTTACAGTAACTCACAAAATATTAAAACCAGTGTCACGACAAATTAGAACTACCAAGAATGACAGTAAATATTCTGGAGGAAAAGAAGCACTGAAAACTTCTCAAGCAAATAAAGCCAAATTCACACATGTACATCAGCAGTCTAAAATGAAAAAAAAAAAAAAATCTTTAACTTCCTCTCAAAACAACCTTCACTAGATGTGTGAAAACTTTATTTTAAGACAGCACAAACACAAGAGAAATTTCAACATTTAAGGGCGTAACATTTAAGGGGGTAACTGAAAGAATTTTCATTTGCAGGAGTGGAAATTTGCTTGTTCTTCCCCTTGCCCCCGTCCCACCCTCCTCCACCCCCGGCTGCTGCTCCCCTGTACTACTTAGTGTGGAAAAACATGGAACCCAATGACAGCAAAAAGTTATAGCAGCAAAAATTTAGTCTCTTATCAATTGCATAGATCACACTTCTGAAAGGAACACCTTAATTTGTTTGAAAAAGTATGAGGCCATTTTAAAGAGTAATTAACACGAAAAGGCGAAAGTTAGATTAAGATTCAAATTTTAAGTTGAAATTCTATTTAGTAAAAATGAAAGATTTTCAATAAACCCTAGCATTAAACAGAAAATGGAAATTTTGCTGCTTATTAGCATCAAAGTTTCATTTTTGAAAAGCTAATAAGCAGAATTTTCTTATGAATAGGAATTATGCATGGAAACAAGAAGCAATAAGAAATATCATGAAATCAGCAACATGGCAGATCTTAAAGCAGCTGCCAGTCCTTCTTGAATCTTGACTGAGATTGTTGATCAACTCTAAAGCCGAAGCATGCTATTTTCTGACAGTACATGGGGAGAATTAATAATTATTTGGTTCATGTACAGCCTTTCAGTTAACAGCTTAAAGAGCAAATAAAATTAATGTTGAATCAGTTAATAAGCCAAATATTTGATTTAAAACATTTTAAACTTCTGCACAATTCAAGAACGATTTCCAAGCTGTACACACAAACAAGAAAACAAAAGCTTGTAGTATCTAACAGCAAAATGTAGTGATACTGCTACAGATAACTCAGCTCCTAAATATTTACTCTACTTGAAAAATATATTTATAGAATAACTAAGGCACAAATCAGTGGAATATAAATTGTATTAAACTTTTCAAGACAAAAAAATACAATTAAGTGTTAAGCCTAAATCAAACTACTTCCAAAATCTATTTTAAATTCTGTTGTATTTTATGTTACTGTATATCAGACATTTCAAGAAGTTTTAACTAAAATTTAATGCAAAAATAGTTTTTGTAATTTAAAAAATTATTAAAGTAATGTATAAAATTCTATTTTGCTATAAACAGACTTAATTTCAACTTCTTTGCCCTAACCTGGTTAAGGTTTAATACAATCTTTTTATATCTTCACAGCTCAATGTGCATGCATTTAGAAAAATAAAGAAATACAGCTATTCTTTAATAACACTGCCATCTAGTGTACACCCTATGTTAAGATAAAGCACTTGAATTTTTTTCATTCTGCAATTTAGTCTAAGGGGGAATTATACTCCATGTACAAACTATGTCTTCAGTACTACTTAACTATGCATTGGCATAATGACATTTTTTCCTCTCATCTGGAATGCATGTTAAACATGCAGACATTAATTTTGCAAAATGTCCTGGTTTTGTTAAAAACAAGACCAGTTCTCTTTTAGTAAGTTTTCCTTTCAGCTAAGTTCTTCTAAATACCGTCTAAGTAACTGCATTTTTCTGAATTTAGCTACATGCTTTTTGAGACACTGTTCGCTCTGGATGGATAAGATGACCAATAGAATGCAGAAGAAGCTCATGTTTAGATTTATTGCTATAACAACCAACAATTCTGATAACAGTACATATTTGCAAGGAGCAGCAGGCAGAACAGGAGACTAAAACTGACCAACTGAGTATTCCTTCCCATAATCGTCATACGCCCTATAAAAGAGGGAGATCATGAGGGTCTCGCTCTCTTCGCCCATGGCCGGCATCTGAAGAGGACCTTGCCAGTCGTGCCTGCAAATCCAAGGCCTGGATCCAGAGCCTGCATCCCTGAATTCAGTTCCAGTTTGCTGTGAAGTCCCACCAAGGACTTACGGGTGCCTGCCCTGCAGCTGCTGGAGCCAGGGCAGCTCCATCCTCTGCCAAGGGAAGGGCAAAGCTGTGCTACCCCGGGATATTCAAGATTGGTTTTGTATATTTTGTATCTTTTCTCTATTTATTAGTAGCGATAGTAAAGCCTTTAGAACTTTTTTTCCAACTTGTAAGACTCTCTTCCTCATCTTTTCCATCACCTTTTCCTATGCAGAAAGGGTGGGGGGGATTAACAGAGAGCATCTGCCATGGTTTATTGTCAACTTGCATTAAACCTTAACACAAATACACTGCAAAACTCTGTTATATAAAACATTCAAGTCTTAAGTATACCAAGTTGGTTTTGATAGTCAAAAATAAAAGAGCACACAGCTAACACCTATACACAAATTTTACTACACAGTACTCCCAGCCTTGTCATCAGCATTCCCCTTTGCATTACTTGAAAAAATTAAACTGAAATTTGTTCCTTCGGACTGACAGAGTTCAGGCAAAGCCCTAAATTTCACAGTTGCAGTTGGATAGCCAATTGTTTTGCTTTTTGGCTGTTCTTTCATCTTGTGCCTCAAAGATTGCACTCTTTCCACCTTAAAAATGAAAATTTTTTGGAAGATCACTGTTACAGTGTCTTAAAACATGCGAAGAAAGAAAGGTTGAGAGAAAGAAAGGCTTAAAACAAGAAGTATCTACGTGGTGGATCATCAGCAGATTTAGAGCACAAGTGAAACAAATCTGAACATTACTTGGATTATATCTTATTTTCTTCTGAGTTTCTATAACAGCCTCATAAGACTCCATTTCTCACTGAACGAAACCTAGATCATTGCTGATAAACTAGCATCATTAAACAAGACAGCCACTTTTTACATCAATATTCTGATATTCAGCTTCAATACTTCTTGTTTTTAATAATAAAACACACTACCTAGAGCAAACCACAAAACCAGCGTCCAGTAAGGATAGGGGTGTGACCAATACCTTCACTGACAGAATTGATAGACAGACTTCATAGTGCAGTGAATTAAAGAATCAACACAACATTCATACAAAAACAATTCTCTCAGGCTACATCTGACATCATCCAGAAACAACAAGTCAATAGATATAGCTGACCCAATTCATGAATTTTTATGAACACTAAGGTCCCTGTGTTCTTTGTATTCTGAAGTTGCTTTAAGTAGCTACAAGGCTGCAGCTCTCATCCCAAGGCTGATCAGAAACTGCTTGACTCAAAAACCTTTGAAGTCCCTTCATATGGCATTTGCCCATAGGAAACTTCACATAGCTTCGAAATATAGAGTCAGGGTTCCTTCTGAAAGAGCAGTGAATTCCTGAGGTGCTGTGAGGTGACAGAAGAAAGGCACAGAACAAGTACAGCATGCATAAATCTGTCTAAACTTGATTTTTTCATCTATTTTCTGAGCACCTCTTAAAGCTACTCTATAGACCACTCAAGGAAGGTACAGACTGAAGGCTGAAAAATCACTCACCTAATTACAAAAAAGTAAATGCTTGTAATAACAGATTTTTGAGGTTGTTGTCTAATAATTTCTCATGCCTCAGATCACATAACAAACCTTTAACTAAAGGAGCTTGAGTGAAAGCATTATGTGAAGGTGTAAGTTGCCTACAGCATCTGTAAAGCACCTGGGTCCTCACCACTAACAAATATATTCATATATGACTGATTAAATAAAGTACTACAATTCCCTGGCTCCTCTATGGCCTCATTTTACCATGTGTATTTACCATTGGTTGTTCTACAGATACGGGAGATGAATTTTACCAAACACTTGTGTGAACACTGAACAACAATGATTAAGGCAGTAGCAAAATTTTTTAGGTATCTTGACTATATGTTCCCTAGAACTTCACATGAATACAGATATCAGGTTTAAACTGGTTCAATTTGAGACCTAACAAGGAAAGGTACAAAATATTTCCGTGAGTAAGTAGGATGGACTAGATGACCTTTCCAACCCAAATTATTCTATGATTCTATAAGTAAAAGTTAAGCACAACTGAAAAGCAGGAAAGAAACTAAGATCTTCTAAGGTGGACATGAAAGATCCAAGAATCAAGCTGACAACAGGAAACTATTTTCACTTATAGAGAAGATATTTTTTTACAGTTTGCAAAACCAGAGCTCTAGAAAAACCTCTAAATTTACTTAATTCCACTCAACTCTATAGTTATGCTGCCATCTAGTGAAGTGGATACTGACTCTGCAAGGCTGTTAAATTTGGTCCAGATGGAAAACGTTATTCCTAAGATACACGTATCATAGCAAACACCTTTCACCCGCAATATCTTATCCTTCCCTCTGCTCCTTCCTCACCACTACATTTTTGTAACATGCTTTACAAGTTGACTAATTTTGGCCACAGGACAGAACATTTATACATTTAACTTCAATCAGGCTAAAAGACTTCAGTGAGAAGCCAAGGACCTAATCAACACAGATTACAGTCCGGGATAGGGAAAAAGTTAATTACTAGAAGGTTTCAGACCATTAGACAGATAAAATCTTGAATTCATAGCTAGTAATAAAGATAAATATTACTCTGAGCCTTCAACTTAAATTACTGTTGTCATTGTTTTCTCAAAGCATTTCATTAGAACAATGACTTACAAAAACAATGTAAAACCTTTTCAAAAATTCCAGACAGTAAAAATGAATCAAAGAAAGTAAGTACACACTCACCTGGGAAAATATATTTGCAGTTGGGGCAACTCTGTTGTCCACAATACTATACAATATTGCTAACAATCTGTCCAGGGGAAATGGCTTTGGCCCAAGGAGGTGATTGCTGGTCTGCAACAGAAAGAAGACTTTTCAATCCAACAGATCTTTCCTGGAACACCAAAAGATGTTATTCTCACATCTTTTTAGTCTCTGGGAAGGCACTGTAATTCACAGTAGTCTTTCATACATCCTACTTATATATTACGGAAAACACTGAATACATGCATATTGATTAAGATACAGGAATGGAGCTCTCTTTAACATGGCAAGAGTTCTAGCTGCACAATAAATAGGCACATTTTTGAGCTATTATAGAGGATCTGATGCCAAATTCCTGTCACTAGATTTATAGATTTATTTATTTGCTACATTTTATGGCATTCTCAAGGTGCACATAGTTTTCTTCACAGTTTATAAACAGTCAGACAAGTTAGGTTTTATTAACAGCACAAAGAATTTCTAGCTAGTAAAAAAATCTAAAGGTTTAGATTTATTCTATTGTCTATAGTCAGTCTATAATCCACTACCACCTACAAAGAACTGCACGTAACAGAACAATAGTTTTTATGATCTATAAAACCAAACAACTTTTATTCTTGTGTTTTGCTTACTGAAGACAAATATTTTACTAGCATTTGTGTGTTGAGAATAAAAAGAGAAGATTCTGCTAAAGTATCAATGTATCCACTTTCTTTGAACCATCTTAGCCAAAGCCTTTTCTTCCCACAGAGGTGCAAAGTCATAGCAAGAGTTCCTCATCTTAAATGCCACATTAAACTACTCTAATAAGCAGCCATATGGTCTAGAACATGAGTAGAATGACTTGGCAACGGGCATCAATTGTAACACAGGAAACTATATTTAAACATAGGGAAAAAAAATTTACACCCCTGAGGGTGGTTAAACACTAACTTATTGCCCTGGCATGTTGCAGAGTCTCCATCCTTGGAGATATTCAAAACCAACTGGACACGGTCCTGAGCAACCTGCTCTAGGTGACTCTGCTTGAGCAGGTGGGTTAGACTAGACCAGAGGTCCTTGCCCACCTCAGCTCTTCTATGAATTTTGCTTTCTAAAATCAATTTAAAAAAAAAAAATTCAATCAACTGCCTCTGGAGGAATAAAAATGTATTAACTGCTCATTTGTTTGTTTGGGTTCTTTGTTTTGTTTTGGGGTTTTTTTGTTTGGTTTTTGTTTGTTTGTTGTTTTTTGGTGGTTGTTTTTTTTCCCCCACAAAATTGCTGACTTTTAAATATTTTTGGCTGGTTTTAACTTTTTCAATTCTCTCTTTTGCTTCCTTTATATCACAATAAAAATGTTACTATTTTGATACTAAAACCAAATAAAACATTTTTGATCATGAAAGTAGAAACGAGAACACTTCAACTTACTGTTTTACACAACAAACACCTTTACTACTATATTTCTACTTTCTTAACATACACTCAATCATAGGGTAACTCCAGCTGTAAGGGACCTTAGGATGTCTCTGGTCAAACCCCTCCTGGTCAGAGCAGGGTCAGATGGGAGGTCAAGCCAGGTTGCTCAGGACTTCATCGGTCCAGTCTTGGAAACCTCCAAGGACAGAGACTGCATCACCTCCCTGGAAAACCAGTGTCACTGCCTGGCCATCCTCATAAGGAAAAGGGTTTTCTTTATATCCAGTAAAAAGATCTCATTTCAGTTTACACTATTTCTCACTCTCTCACCACTGTATCATATAGTCTTGATGATCTCCTTGCAGGTACAGGACAGGCTGCTTTTAGGCCTCCATTCCCCAGCCTGAACACCTACAGTTCCCTCAGCCTCTCTTCGCAGGGCAGATGCTGCAGCTCTGACCATTTTGATACCTCTGCACTGAACTTGTTCCAGTTTATTGAAGCGTGCCTTGTACTGGAGGGGGACAAAACCGGACAGAGGTGCAGCCCAAAGAATGCTGAGTGTGAGGGCCCACAGTACATCCATCTCCCACGAGTTTAGCTGCCTAAAATAGAGTTAAGGTGGTTGAGTCCAAGGTCAGCTCCCTTGCTGGTAAGAGCTGCTGCATAAAGAGCTACCTGCCAGCTACAGACAAACTGTGTTGTTATCAGAACACAGGATATTTACTCAACTTTGCATTTACAGAGCTATTCTGTCCCTTATTTTTCTTTGCACCGTACACCTGGTCTTCTCACCTCAGTTGACACTGATGGACATTCTAGGCATTACAGTACCTAGTAACATTGAATTCAACTGAATTTACAGAAATATGAGTTCTTGATTTGTTAAATATTTTTAAAATAACCAGTTTTACAAAAAAGGAAAAGTACAGTTCATAGGGCAAAAGTGGGTATTATGACAACTCAGGCAGCATTGTTAGGACTACAGCGATTTACTTATGACCCATGCTGTCAAAAGTTCTGACGAAGGAAATACATGTATTTCATTCTCTCTACTTTGACATCCAGTTTCCTTTTCTGTAGTGTACACTGATTTATTCTTACTAGCACAGCAGCCAACAATGAAGAGGAATTTCAAAAGAAAGTTTGTTTAAAAATGCTTCTGGGAAAGAACAGCTCTCAAATATACCACCAGCATCTCTGTGTCGTCAGCCATCAGAAAAACATAATCACCGTTTTCTTCAGCACAACAAAAAGGTATTTCCAATATATGTTTTAGCTTTTGAAATCCAGAAGGTGTCCCCAAAGCTACCTCTTGGCTAACAAAGAAAGTGGTGTGAAAAATAATAGAAACATGTAGTCAAAACTTTAGCACAGCCCCTTCAGTCAGAATGCAGGTATGGTGTAAGTTATGAACTGCACAATCCCCTGCCCTGCTGCTTCTGAACACACCAGTTCTGTGAAGCATATTCTTTACTATCCACAGAAAAAAGTCAACAAACATACAGTAATGAAAATGCGTATGCTCCAAGCAGCTAGCAAGCACAATTAGCATGCAGCAATCCCTGAAGTTGTGTTTAGTACACAGTTACTTCAGAGGTTTCTTGGTCTTAGTATAATCACCTCTCTGCTTAGACAGAATACTGACTTAAGCTTTCAAATTATTTCAGAGAAATGCTTTCTTCTGGAAATGCCAGCGAGTTAATTCTAACAGAGCGTAACTTCTAGAAGAAGCACCTCATTTTTATTTCTTTGACAGAATTAAATTCCTGGAAGAATAGGAATGGCTTAGAAATTTCTCCAAATAGAACATGGCAAAGAATAAGATTTTTTCAAATCTTCTGTAAGGAGCTAAGGCAGAATACTACAGAAGAATAGTATTTATAAAAATCCAAGGAACGGATCATCTCACTTAAAACCAAACAAAGATTACCTTCCACATTCAAAAAACCTCTTCAAAAAGTTTTATCGCCATCATACGAACTCTGTGTCCTCCATCATCTTCCCACTTTAGCAATACACTCATCTAATGGTTTGAAAAAGACTCTTCCCCTTTTGTCACTATCTGTTCTTGTGGTTTTTATCTACAGTGTCAGAATTTCATGTCTCCACTGTTTAACCGGTCTAAGTCTTCCATCATCCCACAACTGTGAGCCACATATTCACATTCCAAAATTTCACAAACACGAATGAGAACCAAAAGCATTCTTTAAAGAGTAAAAGCTTAACCCCAACTAAATTACCTGCACAAGAAGAAGAAAGTCCCTAACATCAGCTGGCTGAATTTCCAACCTTTTTAGCATATACTTAAAGACAGAACTATACTTCTTACTTTTTTTTAGCAGAAAGCATTTCTGACCTTCCCTGGTTGCTATGCGAACGAAGCATCTTCAGTAGTAAGCTAGAAATTCTGATACAAATTAAGTCCTAGACAAAGTTGAAGCAGATACACTAGATAAACTTTTTTTCCTCACCAACACACTTGATCTCTGACAGACTGACATCTGAAAAAAACCATACTCCTGCAAAAGTAGCTTCACCAGGAAGGTATCTCACTTGTCACTGAACTAGAAAAACATTGTTCCAGGGCAACCACGCAAAGAAACCCAACAAATTCTGCTGTTATCAGCAACAAGGCAATGAATAGAATGATAAAGTCATTTTTTTCCTCTCATTCACAAGTTTTACTTTTTCTAATTTAAAAAAACACGGCCTCTGGACCGAATAGAGGTAAGAATCAAAAACCAGATTTTTAGCCTGGCTGTACCTAAACTTTAAAAGAAGGATTTATTTCATCTAACATCAGCTTCCTGCCAACAAACAAAATAGTTTCCTAAATTCCCATTATAGCCAGTAGAAATCCAATCAATACAGTTTATGGTGCAATTCATCTGACTGAACTTAGAACCTCCTTTAGCATGAGATGAATCACACCCCACACTCCAATGACTGCATCGACTAGCTCTGCACTGTCTATAAAAAGATGCTAGCTTAGATGCAGGCACCTACATGGAGTTAGGTGGATCTGATCTGTAAATCAGCCTTTAGACGAGCTTCTCTGAGGGAAGGTGTATTGATCTAAGCTGTCACACCAACTGAAGCAAATGCGTCTTTGTTTATAAGACTACATTTGTAATCCTTTATCCCTATATTTCAGTTTCCTTCACTATAGAATCATAGTACCAAAATATACAAGTTTACATCTGGGTGATTGTATCTCTGTGCAAATATTTATAAAGTTTACAGTAGAGTAAAACAAACATAGGTCTGGAAGATCCTCTTGGGACCTGCAGTTCTGTTCCCCACTATCACAGCTACCAGGCCTCAAAAACTTTCAAAACCAGACTGTGCTCTCACCTACAAGCAGTTTTGGTTTCTAGCATCAATACTTGGAGCAAAAGGGTCCTTACTCGTAAACTTTAAAGCAACACATAAGCATAGAACCAGTGCTCTGTAAACTAAAAGCAAAGGTACTCTTTTAAACACCGTGTTCCTGTTCTATTTATTAACCGCCAAGACACCCTCCTGTTTCTTATATGCAGAGTTTAATGTAACAGCCAACTCAAGAGATATTTTCTGTTAACTATATTTGATTTACTAGGATTATGAAGTTCTAATTCTCTTCAAAGTAGCACTTATTTTCAATATAACAAAGAGGTGCAAGAATTAGATCATTTGCAGTCTTAGACCTCCTTCCTGATTACTCAAGTTACTTGTTAAAGTTAGACAACAAACAAAGCTTCTTTAGCCGCACATGTCTAGTCATGCTTTCAGAATACCAGTTCAATGCTTAGGCTGTAGGGTAAACGTAAAGTATACAAAATTAGAATTAGTCTCATTAAAGTAAAAAAGTAACTGAAATTTTACTCATCTTTTCGACCATTAATTTTGTCTACATTCCATTTGTTTGAATTACCCTCATTTACAATTCTTTCCTTAGTGATTCCTTCTGTTCTTTGTACCTACTCAGTAGGATTTAGTTTGCTGCACGAACAATAATACAATTATCTTAATCATTTCTGAACACTAAGCAGTGAACTCAGATACAAGTCCATTTAACATAAACAATGACCAGAGAACATGCTCTAAGGTACAGTCAAGGTGATCACAACCTCAGTACTTCTTTACCAAATGTCAATTTTTCCATTTATTTTACATTCCTAGCTGTTCTCATCATCCAAGCTGTAACTCTATTGCCAAGAAAGAATAAAACAAAACACCTTTTCTGCAGAAGATGAAAGAAAATAAGAACATGCTGATCTAAGATAGAATAATTATTCCTTCACCTGAAAATTATTTATCACCTTATTAAGACATGGAGGTATTTCAAGAATACAGCAGTCCTGAAAATCATCAAATGCTCTGGAAGTTCTCAGGAAGTTCCCATGGCAGGGACAGAACACATGAGGTCTATGTGTACAGGATACATGCATTCAGAGACTTCAGAACTCTTGAACTTACATAAATATTTACCTAGCAGCATAACACATTGCACTGTTGAAGTAAATCCATGAATATTTACACTTTCGCATGCAAAAATTGTGCCCATACAGAAAAAACAGAGCTTGGAAAAAAGCCTTTGGATAGCCAAGGACTCTATCCTCCTCCAGCGGCAGCAGAAAAATTAGGGAAAAAGCTATAGGTAGGATCAGAAGCAAAGTATCATATTAATTTTTTCCCCATATTATTTACACTGCCTGTAGCACAGAGAAGAAAAGGATATAATGATTGTTTCATCAGGGATTTAGTGCTGTTTGCACTGATCTTCATTTACAGATTTGTTTAAAAATAAGTCAACAATATTTGATTTCTCTTTTTACATTACAGTTATAAATACACATACAGGTATTTGCTTTTCCTAGTATATCATGCCTCTGTCCGTAAAAACCGATATAGCTCCACTGAAATAAAGGATATTTAGCCATTTATTACCACGAAAACGTTACTTAATCCTAAACAAGAGACAGGAGTGCAAAGTTTCTAAGCCTCAACACACAAACGTAAGCTCTTACACTTTGCTGCAGCACTGGGAATTAAAGCGACTTGACTTTCAAAACTACTAAGCACCTATTACTCCAACATCTTTAAAAGGAATTCTGATATCTGGCTCTTCCATGTATGATGTCCTTTAACTAGCTTTATTAAGCATGTTTTCTTATACACAGAGATATGTCTTTAGGATATAAATTTCTGCTACAGTTAAATTTCAATGAAATAAAAATGTATGTATCATACAGAAATTTGTATCATATGAAACAAATGCATCACTGATTGTTATGTATGCAATTGTGTTGTTTCTACAGTGAACAACGAGGCAAATCAAAATACAAAACCAGCAGTACAGGAAAAAGAAAATATTTGTTGCCAAGCTCAGCTTAGAAAAGATAAAATACATACCTTTTCATGTTTCTTCATAAAGTTAGTCTTTCTAATTTTCCCATGATGCTGTAAACAACAGACAAGAGGAAATATTGCATGTAAATTATTTTATGCTCCTTTTATAACGAAGACAGACTCAAAATCATCAACAGAGAATTGTGCATTATAGATGGTAGTACCCTAGTCTGGGTCTGCTTCTCTAATATTCCTTAAGCATTTCTCTCTGATGTTACTAGCAATCCTTCTTGCTAGAAGCCCTAAAATTACACTTGCCTTACTTCACGCTTCATTGTGTCCCGAGTGGCATAAAGCCAAAAAAAAACACTAATACTTTTTGGTGACAGGCATAATTTTTTTTTTTTTCCTGATCTAATCAGGGACTGATGAGAAAAGGCAGTAAAAATTTGTTCTTAATAAAACTTCACACCAGCATCCTCCTCCTACTTCCAATCATCTGAAACAGACAGGTGTTTCATTTCTTTCTCTTTCCAGAGAAGTTTAAATGGTGGCTACTTCATTTTTAAAACATATTGATGTATAAAATCTATCTGAATATTCACCTTTTATCTGCTCCATTTTAGAATTTGGACAGTGCACAAGTTGGTAGAATGACAACCAGGAATTAAATCAATACAATACAAAGTCAGTTCAAGGTGTAGGAGCTAAAGGACAAATTAAAAGGAGGAGGGGGACAAAAAAAAAAGGAACTTAATTTACAAAGCTGCAGCTTTAAAGCAGCCTTAAGAAAGGAAGGGCTGTCCAAAGAAAATAGTCAAGTGTCCTCAGATCTCAACTGAAAATGTAAGGGCAAGACAAGAGTAAGATGTTACAAATGAATGGGTAAAAAAAAAATTAAAAAGACAAAGAGAGACATGAAGATCACATGTAAATTATGTAAAATTAGTGGAGAGGTACAAGTACAATCTTTAAACATAGTTAAGTGCTATTTCTCAAAATAAGACCTAATGAGTTTTTCTATAAGCTTGAGAAGTATACCTTCTTAATAAATATACCTTATAAGCATGCTCAATGACTCATGGAAAAGATATCTCAAATGAAGGAATACTTTTTTCATTATAATGCTTAAAATCTTATACTTAGGATTTCTGGACCTCAATACTCAACCATGTCAAGAAGATCTCAGTAACTGTGGCTTTTCTTGACTGACCTCTGAAGAGCTTAATATTAGACAGGGCTTTAAGTTTCTTTTAAATAATTCGCCAGACTAAAAAAAAATATAGTTAATTCAATTAATACCTATCACACTGTTGTGGTTTAAACTCCAGACAGCAACTAAGCACCACACAGACACTCCCTCACTCCTCCCTCACCAGTGGAATGGGGGAGAGAAGTGGAAGGGCAAAAGTACAAGAACACACAGGTTGAGATAAGAACAGTTTAATAACTGAAATAAAAGAATAATAACAAAAGTTATAAAGAAAAGGAAAATAACAAAGAGAAATAAAAACCAAGAAAGACAAGTGATGCAAATGAAAACAATTGCTCATCACTAACCAAGTGATGCCCAGCCAGTCCCCAAGCAGCAGCCTCCTGGCCAACCTCCTCCCTAGATTTATTGCTGAGCATCATGTCGCATGATGTGGAATATCCCCTTGGTCAGTGGGGTCAGCTGTCCCAGCTGTGTCCCCTCACAGCAGCTTGTGTACCCCCAGCCCACTCACTGGTGGGTGGTGAGAGAAGCAGAAAAAGCTTTGACCCTGTGTGAGCACTGCTCAGCTGTAACTAAAACATCCCTGTGTTATCAACACTGTTTCCAGCACAAATGCAAAACATAGCCCCATACTAGCTACTATACAGAAAATTAACCCTATCGCAGACAAAACCAACACACATACATAATAAGAGGCAGCAAAATAATCCTTTTATCACGCCTTTGAAGACTGCCATGACAATTGAGATCTTTTGGAGAGGAAAGTGATGAAGCCTGAGGTTACACAGCATGCTAGGGATGCATTTGAAACTGCATTCAGGCATTTTAAAGGTTTTGCTGGCAACTCTACATGGTGTATTCAAGTTATATCAAAAGTGTTTCTAAGCAAGTAAGCAGATGCCCTATTTCTACGCAAGCACAAAAAAAAAAAAAAAGAAATTCAGAGCTAATTTTCTGTTAATTTTTAATCCTGTTTTCTATTAAAATGATAAAATGAAAACTTCATATAGATTGCTATTCTTTTTCAAAACCAACACTGTATTTTGCTTAATCTTAGATTAATTTTTAATCTAGATTTTTATTTTTAATTAATTTAATTTTTAATCAATTATTTTTAATTAATTTAATTTTAATTAATTTTTTAATCTTAGATTTAATTTTTCTTAATCTTAGATTAATCACTTAATCTACTGCAAAGCTCCCGAATTTTCACATAACTAATAGCAGTGCTGCCAATTGTCACTTCATTGCTTTCTCAGGCCATTAGCCTTCCAAGCTGCCACAAACTCTGACTTTAGCTGTAGTATAGCCCAGAAGCCATAGCAGCAGTGCAGATTAGCAGATCAATGACCACCTTTTTGTTTTCAACCCTTTTGCTGTCTAGCAGTCTTCAGTCAAATCAGTCCAGAAGATACTTTTCTGCAATCTACTCTGAATCTCATTACAAACCTGACAAAACCATATTCTATTTGTGCCATCCACATGATTCATAAGCATGCTCAACTTGAACGCTCCCCCAAAAGCGGTAGTTTTGTTGGGCTTTGAGATGCAGCTGTTTCTGAAATTTGCCTTAGCACCTGATGAAGGGCTACTTGCTATCAGATGATACGTGTAGCAAGAGCAGCAACTTCTCCTGCTTCAAAAACTGGTGAAAAATACTCAATAGGACTGATTGAAATACCTTCACAGTCTCTGCTTCGAAAACCTTAGAAGTTCATGTTTATTGTACAAAAGTTTAGTAGGGTTCATACACAAGAGTGGAAAATAACTTCAGACATACTAAAAAAGGAGAAAGAAAAAAAAAATTCAGAAGGTTGTTCAGTGAACACAAACAAGGAAGATGTGGCACTTTTTGATAACTTGCTTTACTGACTTGACTGTTGTAAGTTTTCTTCTTTCTTTGAGTTTCAAGACTGATCTGGAAAAACTTGGGCAAAACTACTTCGTTCAGCAAACAAATCTCTTACAAAGAAATTGCTTTGGCCAAGTGAAAATAACAAAGGTTGATCATAAAGAAAACTTGTCAATCTGCACTTACTACAAGTAATCCTCCACTCTTCTCGGGAAAGGTCTAGAGAGAAGAGTGAAACATCTACAACTTTCAATGTAAAATCATACCAGAAATATGAAACCATCATTTAAACTAAAAATGTTTTACTATATCATCACTAGGAACTGCAGTAAATTCTCGAAACATGTATCTAAAATTTTGCAACAGGAAATAATAAGACAAGCATATTTTTACAAATTTGTCTTGTTCTCACTTTCTTCAGTTGTTCACACCTATCTATTGTGAACATAATGTATTCATACACACATGCATATGTTAATGCATACTGTAATAATGTAGAAAATCTTGAATTTGGTAAAATGCATAAAAAGCATAACTGCCCAGTCACTTTTCTGATATCTGTCTTTCTGCCTACATTTTGTCAAATTCAGACCTCAAACAACACAAGGCAAGCTTGAAGAGCACGAAGGTACTGGGTAAGAAAGGGACAGACTACAAACTGTGCCACCACAGCACTTACTTGCAGCATGACCACAACATAGCCCAAATTAAAAAAAAAAAAAGAAAAAAAAAAGAAAAAAAAAGAAAAAAAAAAGGACAACATATTCCATCTGTACATGGCAAGAACTTACAGAAAGTAGGGTTTAGCCCACGATTTGGTAGTGAGGATTAATACGTTCATCCTAAAACATGCATTATCATTTCAACACAGTATGCGCCACCTAATGGAACCACATCTTCTGCAAAAGTAACTGTTTCTATATTTCTATTTCAAAAGCTTAAAATTGTATAAATAAGTTAACAAAGCACTATGTCACTTTACCTTATTAAAGACTAACGTAGTTGTGGTTTGTATCTTACACCAGAAATCTAAGTGTGGCATATACCTCAGGATACTGCAGGCGCTCTACTAAAATGTTTATCAAATGTAGCTGTATTAGCTGACGAAAGCAAAGCAGAGCACTTGTGCTATAGCAGCATTACACGTTTTGACATGAAGAGGAAGTTGGGTTTATTAGACATTAATAATAACTAAGTGATCATTATCAATCAAAACACATGATCTACAGAAAAACTTCTGATCAAATTAAACAAACCACACATAGAAACAGAGCTCAAAATGAATGGTTGAAGAGTTTTACACTAGGATATTCACTATGCAGGAATCCAGTAAGTAACACTTAAGAAAAAAATCTCATTACCTTAAGAAAGAACCTCCTGTCTGTCCTAACAGGATTGTAGGAGGCAAGGTAAGCAGCTATTAGAAGAAATTTGGAGTAATAAGGAAGTTCCACATGCGTATGTGCAGAAAGTCCTATAAAATAAACAAACAGTTTCCGAGTCACTGAAACTCATGCTGCACATCCAAAAACTTCAAATTAGACCTTTATGCATTTTTCTTCTTTTCCTTCTCTCCTGCTCGACTACTGTAACTGAGTGTGGCTACCGCTCAACTCCATTAGCACAGATACAAAATCAGCGAAGGGCCAAGGAATGGCATGAAGCTAAACAAAAACTGACATTATGAACTCTTCATGGACTCATCTCAGAAACTGTATTTGAAGCATCGAAGATTCGTAAATCACTAGGTGTGATCTCTCTAGAAAAAAAAAAACAAATAAAAATTCCAGGCTTCTTTCCTGTAAGGTAATTTTTCTGGCAAACAGGGCAGATGAAGAGTTGTACTGAAATAGAACATCAAAGCTTTTCTCCAAGACCCAACCTTCAGGCTGCTTCAGATCGTGCCAGACAGCTCAGCCAGGAACAGGGCTGGCATGGTGGAGCACTTCTGAGAAACAGTTCAGCATCTCACAATTTTTAGCCACTGTTTTGTTTCCTACAGAAAATGTTTTCAAAATTTTAAACTTGATCCAGTTGGCCTAGCCTGCTACATGTATACTACATTAAGACTGAAGTCTTACACACTAAAACACACAAAAAATACAGTCCAGTGAGTATTTTCCTTCCCTCTTCTTTTACTTTATATTTTTCCCTTTACATTCCTCCACTCTTGTCACCATACTTGCTGCTTCTACACAGTTTATGCATATGAATAGGATAATCAAACCACCTTACTTCAGCAGTTGCCTAACTACGGAGACTTCTAAAGGGCCCATCTTGTGCCGCCTTTGCTTACAGGTTTTCAATTAAATAGTTTCTTGTTATGCTTTAATCCACCAATATCAGCAAATAAAGATCAAGGAATTAAACCTGTTTAAAAGTCAAGATTCAGAGCCCTCAGTGTGACGAGAAGCATCTTAAATGATACGTAGTAATAATTTCCTCTCACATAGGCACAAATGGACAGCAGTTTTAGATTATTTACAATCAAAAGACTATTTTGTATTGCAAGTTAATTACAAAATGCAACACCAAACAAACTCTTACATACAGATAATTTAGTTTAATACAGAAATATCTGTTTCTACTCCATTCTTCTGGTCTGCCAATACTGTATCATGCATTGAACTATTTACTTAATTATATCTACAGTAAAAGTTATAATAATTGCTTTTTAAGTATGTTATTATCAAATGCTGTTTATAAACAAGGCATTTTTTCCTGCTACATAAACCGAAAAATCCTAGAAAAATGAGTTTTGAACGAAGCCTCTCTTTTTGGGGTTGTCAGGTGCGAAAGTATTTCATGGTCATCTGGGCACAGAAGGAGGGAGTTCAATAAGAACACTTTGAATCAGACTCCCTTGGTTAACAATGTCAAAAAGTGACTGATTATAAAGCAAATATTAAAAAGAGTCTGATGATCACAATTATTTTGGTACAACTGCAAAAAAGTGTCTTTTTACCTACTATCTGAATAAGAACTTTTTCACCACAATGAATAATATGGAAAAAGTGTTCTCAAACTAAGAACTGGTCAAAACACCATGATCAGCTGACATCACCATGAAAATGTTTTAGTATTCCTTGCTAAACTGTAAATGAAGGCTGACAGATTTGAGATTTGACTTTCAAATCTGTTTGAAGAATAAAAATCAACAAAGCTGTACTCCTCCAAGGAAAGAACAGAAAAAAATCTTGCAATTCTGACATTTCTTTGCCAAGAAATAAGGAGATAGGACACTCGTTTTGTTTAGGAATGTGCAAATCCAGTATAATGTCCAGGTATCGTACTCCCTTCTACCCACTCAGACAATTCTGCCAGTTGGCACACTGAGGTTTGACCATCAGGAATCAGTCCATTCCTCCCCTATTCTTACATTAGAAATAATGGTTTAAAGAAATCTGCTTTTACCCACAAAGGACCTTAGGAAACATTACTCCCCAGACATATGCAAAGGGAAAAAATATTAATAGTAATAGTAGAACACCTTCTCAAAAAACATGATTCCCCTGAACTGTGACTGGATGCTAACAGGTAGCCTCCTTTATATAATTTCATTCACGTGTTTTAAGATAACAATGACCAAGTCAAGCTGAAAACTACACTCCTACAGAGTCACCGTATCCAATACCTTTCAACTGCCCAGGTTCTCCATCGTCATGCTGTAAGCGCTCCCACTGTGAGCTAAAGGACAAATAATGCAAATATATTAAGACAAAATATTTGTTAATCTTCTAGAGAAAACTACTTCGTTGGTATATGCATATTTTAATTTCACGATACTGGCTAGGATACAGGTACTAAAAGAATAATTAAAAATACCAAGTCTTAATACGTTGCACATAAGTTTTAATAATGTACAGTTTCTGAAAAAACTGCAGAAAGTAATGTTACATTAAGGTATAAAAGTAAAAGTGAGAACAAGCTAACTGTAAAACACCAATTTCTTTCCATCCAACTACCACCAGTAAGCAAAGATCAATAGCATTCTAAGTTTCAAGAACAATGCAGAATTTGATAAGTAAAAACTCTGATAGAAAAAAATAAAGCTATCTCCTTACTAACTGTTTATACTAGTGAGAACAATACAATAATTGCTTCCGAATGTAATTTTGAATTCTATGTAAAAAATAAAGCAATATTCATTCTTTACTGAAAACCTTTAAAGACATCAAGATGAAACATTTTGTCAGTGAAAAACGGCTGCAAGTACTTTTGTGTTTTCCTAAATAATAGTACAAAAATTTCACTTTAAAATTCCCTTAAGGAACGACATAGATAAAAATGTCATAATTTTAGATAATAATTTTGTATACCACAAAGGGATAAAAACCAGGTTTGTAATAGCACCAGTGCTTTTTTTCTTTTTCTTTTTTTTTTTTTTTTAAAGAAATGGATCTTTATGAACAGGGTTTATCAGTCATAAAACTTACAAAAGCAGTTTAATGAGAGCTGATGTAATACTCAAATTATAATGAATGACCAACCAGATCATCAATGAGTAAAGTTTTTATTCAATGTCTATTTTATAGGTAGAAAATAAAAAGTTTCATTTTCATCTGAGTTCAGGAAGGACAACAGCAAAGTTCCATTGCTGTAACTTCCAACTTGAAGAAAAGCCCAGGGTAATTACAATTCTGTGGCCAGAAAAATTGGTATGGTCATTTTAATTCCTCAAACATTTACCAGTTACACAGAAGAAAATTCTAGAACTATTATGCAGAAAGCTGAAACTTATAATAAAAAAACCAGTAAAGCTCAAATTTATAATCAAAGAAATCTTTAAAGAGGGAAAACTAGTTATTTGGAAACAATTCATAAACTATTTTGTATCATAATCTTACATTGCACTCTAATTAGAGTAGACAATTACACAATATAATAAGTCAGGAAGATCCTAAGTAGACTGTGCAATGAAGATGAATATTGGGTATAAACACATATTTGAGGCAAGTAGAATAATGCCTCACTGTACAGTGAAGTCCAGTTCATATGGAATAAAATCAATTTTCATCTTGAAGGAACGATCACTTTTCTAAAACATTTAGCAAAGACTTCTACTACACATGCAGGTTCAGTTACCAGAATTCTCTATAGCCTCAATGGCATTCAAAGGAAAGAAATCATTATGTTCGTATCAAGATAAAGAAATCAAATGCTACTGAATTATCTCTCAGAATCACTGATCTTGAGAAGACATTAAATCTGAGTCAATTGCTACCATTAAAAAATGAACAGCATAATCTTTTTTTCTGGCAGTCTGACAAATTAAGAAATAAACAAGGAATCCAAAACCATATCAAGTGAAACTCAGTCCATTAGCAGGACACCAGCTTTTAATGCTGTTAAAAACAGTAGTTCCATATAAGGCAAATTTAGCCCTTTAACAAGAAAACAAGGCTTCAGAAAGCACAATAAACACACAGACCCAGTCCTAGTAAACAAAGCTAAGGAATACAGATTTTTCAAAATCTATAACATAAGAATTTTGAGGCTTGCATGCAACTTTGGTACAGCGAGGATCTGCAAGTCAACTTCACGAGTGTGTTTTCGACTGTGTATATACTGGTGGTGGATTCCCACGCTTGGCAGTTCCACATGGGACAGAAAATAGATCTACCTGTATGACCATCAGTGAAAAAGGGAACACAATCTGCTGCCACTGCTTTACTTATTAAATACTTTATATGCTACAAATACTGTTCCATTTAAAAATTCTTCCTGAGATACCCTATTTCTGACATTATATGGCAAGAAGGAAATGCTCGTTGAAGAGAAAAATATATATGTAGCAAGAAAGAAAGACTAGCTGTGAAACATAGAGTAAATATTTAGAGAGGAAGCTTTTTAAAAACAGCAACAGGAACAAAACAAACAAGCCCTCTTCCCAAAATTACCTGGATATTTCCCGAAGATACACAGTCTGCATTGCCTTCTTCAAATGAGGTTCAATATTTTTCCAGAGTTTGCGGGTGTCACGTTCATTCGCTGAGCCAAACCAGAACCAACTCTGTTAAACATTTTACTCACAGAACACTAAAACTCTGCCTCTGACACCTGAACAGCCACAGGTATGACGTAAGTCTAACACCCTGACTCTGAAACCCTGTGCTAGGATGATGCCCCATCATCATCCATTTGCAAGCACACACACCACGCAAGGCTCTTTTTCTGTGGTTTATTCTGAGAGATTTTCGGACAGTTTAGCAGAACCTCTGCTCTCATTTTCTACTCTTAGCCTTGACAGAGAAATGACTTATCCCATCACTCTGCAAAAGTCCTAGTGGTTGAGTGAGGAGAAAGATTTATAGAGGAGAAGAAGATTTTCATGGTATTTCCATAAAACATTACCAACAAATGTCATCTACTGCTCGTACTGCAAATGCTGCCTACTGGGTGCAACAGGAATAAACAATGCTGTTGTGTCCAGAGAAATGGTCACAACACAAAGGGGATCAAAGCCAAGTCTTGCACAAAACCCACAGGAGGGCACCTGCACCCTAATACACCAGCTCAGCTCAAAGACAGAAGTTTACCAGCTTACCTTCTCCTCTGACCACTGGTTCACAGTATTTAGAAAAATTGAGCACTGCCTACAGAAAGTAAAAAGCACAACATATTAAAAAGGTACTATATATTTGATCTAGCTACAGAATGTAACATGCAGTGTAATCCATTACTTTGCCAAACCAATGAATTATTTTTCAGTCAATAACTACACCACTTGCTTCCAAACATTATACTGTAAAACAACACAACAATTCTGTAGATTAAAATAGAAACAGAAGTAATCTATCACAGATTACTTGGTTTTGAGCTCAGCAAAATCTGTTTACTGTACTCAGGGGTCACATTAAAAAAAAAAAAGACACAGTAATTAAACATTATAGATGCAATAAAAATGTTTTCATCAACTTCATCATTTTCAGGTAAAACTTTCCATTCCAGGAACAGTTCAGCATGTTCAAAAGTAGGCCACACATACTTACAGATACACAAGCAGAAATTATTAACAAAAACAAAACAAAACAACAACAAAACCCAACAACCAACGAACCAACAAAAACCTGCTAACACATTCGATATTCAAACTAACTCTTTTTTTCTAAGGTAAGATTGAAAGATTTTTTGACAGGGTTGTAATCTAGATTTTTTTCTAGAATGGTTAAATCAATATCACACAGAATTTTGTAAAATAACAACGCTCACATTTCATTCTCACTTTGACCTACTGCACCTTATTAAATCTCTGTGCTAGTATACAGAACCCATAGAATCATAGAACGTCCCGGGTTGGAAGGGACCCACAAGGATCATGGAGTCCAACTCCTGTCCCAGCACAGGACAACCCCACAGTTCACACCAAGTGTCTGAGGGTGTTGTCCAGTCTCTTCTTGAACACTGTCAGGCCTGGGGCTGTGACACCTCCCTGGGGAGCCTGTTCCAGTGTCCAGCACCCTCTGGGGGAAGAACCTTTTCCTAATGTCCAACCTGAACCTCCCCTGGCACATCTTCTTGCCTCTCCCTCAGATCCTATCATTGGTCACCAGAGAGAAGAGATCAGCGCCTGCCCCTCCTCCTCCCCTCATGAGGAAGTTGTAACCGCCATGAGGTCTCCCCACAGTCTCCCCCAGGCTGAACAAACCCAGTGACTTCAGCTGCTCCTCATACGGCTTCCTCTCTAAACCCTTCACCAACATTGTAGCCCTCTTCTGGACACTCTCCAGTAGCTTAATATCTTTTTTATCCTGTGGCACCCAGAACTGCGCACAGTGCTCCAGGTGAGGCCGCACAAGCGCAGAGCAGGACAATCCCCTCCCTGCCCAGCTGGCAATGCTGGGCTTGATGCACCCAGGACACGGTTGCCCTCTTGGCTGCCAGGGACACTGTTGGCTCGTGTTGAACCTGCCATTGACCAGAAACCCCGGGTCCCTCTCCAAAGAGCTGCCTTCCAGCATCTCATCCCCCAGTCTGTATGTACAGCCAGAGTTGCCATGTCCCATGTGCAAAATCCGGCACTTGCCTTGTTGAACTTCACGTGGTTGGTGATTGCCCAGTTCTCCAATTTGTCCAGATACCTCTGGAGGGCCTCTGCCCTCCAGAGTGTCGACAGCTCCCCCCAATTTTGTGTCATCAGCAAACTTACTAAGCAATCCCTCAATACTGAGTCTAAGTCATTTATAAGACGGATCCCTACAGAACCCCACTAGTGACTGGTCACCAGCCCAATGTAACCCCATTTACTAGAACCCTTGAGCCCGGCCCGCCAGATGACTGCTCACCCACTGCACTGTGTGTTTACCCAGCTATGTGCTGGACATCTTGTCCAGGAGAATACCGTGCAAGACAGTATCAAGGGCTTTACTGAAATTCAAAAAGATCACATCAACAGGCTTCCCTTGGTCAGCTAGGTGGATAACCTTATCGTAGAATGAAATTAAGTTTGTTAAGCAAGATTTTCCCCTCATGAACCCATGCTGGCTGGGACCAATGACTGTGCTGTCATTCAGATGGTTTTCAATAACTCCCAGAATAATCTTCTTCATTATTTTGCCAGGAACAGAAATGCAATAATTTCCACATATAAATCTAATATAATTCCAGAATGTATTATTAATAATCATGCATAATAACATACACATTTAGAGTCTACACGAGACACTATGGAGTTGTCCATAAGCTACAGACAGCTGTATGTGTCTGTCATTACCTTCTACAGAAGAGACTCGTCAAGCACAAAAAGAATTCAGGGTCCAATTATGTAAATCTTTTCATAATGTTGGTATTTCTCACATACACAAACAATGCATCTAAAGCTAATGAAATTATTCTGATAAGCAAAGCAACTTGGGTATGTGTCTAGAAAAAGTGTCACCCTAGTTTCTATTTGTGTCTCTATCTGATTTCAGCAATCTCATTTAAATATAAAACCTGTAGAGTTAACAGATAAATTCAGCTGAAGTTTAGCTACATTTCCCTGATTGAAATGCAGGCAAGACATTCAGATAATCTCACCAGCACTAATTTGTTCACTGGCCATAACTACTGATCATTTCAAACTTGTAAAATTTCCTTTTACAGAGTATAGTTATTTAAATAATAGTCTGATGAGCTAATAATTGTTATTGCCATTCACCTTTTCTTATGGAAAGGTCACTGTCAAGTAATTTTTATTTTTCTTTTGTTCATTTCTTTGCTATTACATCTTTTAATTGATATACAGTTAAAACTCCTTTTTCTAAATATCTTCAATGTACTTTTCTTCTCTCATGCATAGCTATATTGCAGGAACTTTGACTTATCTATTTTATTCTTAATTTCAAAGAAAGACAACGAAAACATTTATGTCAATCCTCACTTCTCTGGGTCTTTAAATCAAATTAATATGTTTCTGTAAAACTGCACAACAGATCTGGCTCCTAGCAGCTTGGTTACCTTAAAATCCTCTGCAGGAGGTAAATCAAGTGAAAATTTTACATTCCTAAATAATATAGGAAGGTGTTTCAAATTTTGAGTTAAATTCGCCATGAAGTTGAAATATAAAGAATGTTGGGTGGCAAGGTACATTTAATAAACACAGGACACAATAGAACTTGAGGGTGGACATGCTAAGTCCATGTAATGGAAGTTATTCATTCAAATGCTGAAAGCAACTGTCTGGCATTCCACTGCACAGTCCAGCCAGAGAGGTGGTAGATGCCACATCCCTGGAAACATTCAAGGCCAGGCTGGACGGGGCTCTGAGCAACCTGATCTGGGTGAAGACATCCCTGCTCATTGCAGGGGAACTTGGACTAGATGACCTTTGAAGGTTCCTTCCAACCCAAACTATTCTATGATTTTGTCTTTGTCCATATTCAATGACAAATCCAGACTTTCGAAACTCATTTGACAAAAAACACCTCAAAACACCACCACTAAGGGAGTTCATCTCACCAGATGCTGAAGTTCTTTCAGGTCCCTGCAGACCATGTAGAAGACACCAAGCAAAATATTGATATATGCAGCATAGAAATCCGCAGAATATTCTGGGGGATGATTCTGAGACAAGATCTTCTGCAAGTGTCCTGCTTAAACAAAAATAAGTTTTACTTATTTAAAGCTAACTTAATAAACTGACCACATTTTACAAGTTAAGTGCAAAAATGACCTATAGTTATGACTAAAAAAAAACCCCAAGTCCACCAAAAACTACGCTGATTAAAAGAACCAGAAATTATAATGGAACCAAAATGTTACTTTGAGATGTTTTGGAAAGTAGAAAAAGACAAGACTTTTAGATGTTGTCTGAATATAGACTTTTACATTCCAGTAGCTATTACATATTCCAGATTCTTCAGAAGGCATACTGATAAACATGGAAAAAAAATATTAAGATGGTTTTTAACAAAGTATTATTCAATCCCTGAATAGCAGATTAAAGAAACGGTTTACCTATGCTGTAATCAGGAAAATACAAGGTCAGTGGCTCAAAACATCCCATGTTTGGACGGAACAGTTCCCACACTATTTCACTGAGCAGGACAACCGTCACATTTCTGTCAGTCTACACAGGAAACGGGAGAAAAAAAATTTAAAAAAGAGAGAGAGGAACAGATAGGCAGACAAAGAGAAGAATAAAAACTGCATGTTACAATATCAACGACAGAAATTACGATTGTGACTTTTCTGTTCCACAAAAATAATCAAATTTAGAGTTTAATACAAATTGCTAGCATAGTTATAAACCTTCAGCTGCCCTAATCAAGAAGCTCATACATTTTCAGATTTCCATAATTATATGAGATTTCCCTGTATCCCTTGCCATCTCACTGACATGCTTCGTAGGGTGACAGAGCTCTGGTACTAGACAATACTAAGTAGATTACACACCTTACTCCCAAAAGGAAGACAGCATTTTACTTTGGTCATCAAACCCAGGCTTTCAGAACAAACAGCAAGAGCTAAAAAGCAAAAGAAAGCTCTGTGCTTTTTGAAACCAAGCTATCTAATACTTTATTTTAAAGGTAAGTTGGTCTCTAAAAACCAAAAAAAAATATTCCAAAACAAAAACACATTATTAACTGTGTACTCTGCCAACTGTTTTACTATTTACCAACAATAACTGTGTGTAGTAGCAGACTTTTTTTAAACTAAGTTTTTATGGATAATATACTTGCCTTGAGTGTGATATTTTGTTCAATAACAAAACACTTCGTATTAAAAAAAAAATTCCTTATTTTGATCACACTTCAATGTATCAGCTTTTTAATATGAGGCTAACTATTTGTGAAGATAATGTGCCATTTTTCCTTTTTGCAATGTTTTTTGCAACCATACTAAAAATTCTGCATAACAAGAGATGCTTTTAAATATGGTTCTTCAAGAAAGACATTTCAAAACTATCAAGGCACCTCAAGAAAATAAAAGGAAGTAGCCTGATTGAATTGACAATGTTTAACATGAGCTATGAATGACCTGACAGAATAGTTTAAATGTTATTCCCCTTCCCTGAAAGTCAAGGAGAATCTTCCTTTATTTACTCTTCCCACTTCTTGCTGAAGTGGCACTCCTCTATATTCTTTACTGTTTATTCTTTCTCTATTTTTATGGAACCTTCTTTTCTTTCCTTTTAATGAGAGAACATCTTCCTGTACATTTCTCTCAGTTGTGTTCCCCTCACAGATTTCCTAGTATTTTAGCTGAGAAAAGTACTAAGGTATTTTCATTTCAGTTCCTGAGAGACCTTCCAATATGAAAAAATTAAGTACTTCCCACCATAATTCTCACAGAAATCAATCATCCTATCACCAGTGATCTCCCAGTCCCACAAAATCTTTCACCACTAATGAAGTTTCTCATCTCCTGCCCCTCCAGGAAAGCAAGAGATTCAGTAGATTTGTGCCTACAATATTACATTCCTCTGCAACATCAGCTGCACAACAGTTTTACAAAGCTTCAGTCCAGAATCCAGAATTGAAATGACCGAATCTCAGCATTCAGGAAAGCCGACAAACTTATTTGGAGGTTACTTTTGAATTTGAAGGTGTTTCTCTAGCATATTTAAGTCTTAGCCTATGTTTTTTTGGTCTCTGAACAGCAATCACAGACCTATGTTTTTCTCCTTTCTCCCTGTCAGGTTGTTTCTGCTTCAGGGCAGCAAAATCCAGAACACAGGCAGAACAGACAAAAAGTGCCAGAAAATGCACCAGCTGCCAGGATTAAGAAGACAGCTGTGAATCAGTCTTCACCCAGTAAATAGAGAAATCAGCATCATCAGAAGATTAAGAGTACCACACAAAAGTCTTGAGATGACAAGTATAATTTCAGCTATTTACATATTCAGACATTTCAAAGTACCACGATCTAGTTTTGTCTTCAGTTTCTTTTCAGAGAATGCACCATTTTTCCTTTTTCCAAGGCATAGGCTTTGATAATTCAGAAGTGAGCGAGGGAAAGATACAGTGGTTTCCTCCAACAAGAAACATACTGTGGCACAATTCCAGTAGAAGTGTAAAAACTCTCTGCCATCATAAAGCACCTTCACAGCTGCTGAGCTGTGCAGCTCCAGCCACAGTTAAATAGCTGGTGATCTACTGACCATCCTCAAACTGGCCACCACGCAGTGGTGTGAAATTTCACATAGATGAAACCTGAGGAAGACAAACATTTCCCAAGTTGTACATTCATGCTTCAGATGCTGAATTCACTTCATATGTTTGAGCTCCCTGAATGAGCAGCTGATGCAGAGGCAGACTCTGGATTCCCATACAAACATCTGACAAACTCCAAAAGGGATTTTATTTACTTATCTATAGCACGGCAATAGGAGCTGTGTTGAACCTTCTCCTTATAAATTATAGTCTGCCTGAGATTTTTTGTCTGTGATTATTACAAAACTTTAAATGAAGAGCAGAAAAATTTAACATTCTTCTTAAAACCAAAAATATCCTAGAAAAGACAGCTATGTATCTGATATGAGCCTCAAAAGAATCTATGACAGATCAAATATCGTAAAATTATTAAACAGAATTAAACCAGAATTAAACAGAATTTAAAAGTAACAGTGTAAGAAAAACCTGTCAATGTTTAAATTCTGGTTTGGTTTCTAGTTTTGGCCACTGCCAGTTAATTATTGGGGGGGCAGGGAAGGGAGGAAGGAGAGAGATTAATTCTGCAACTGTTCTCACCTAAAGAATTACTCATCTTGATCTGTGAGCCGAGATGTGGAGATACCATTTTCAGTTACTTTCACTATGCAGGAAACATATGTTAAATTTTTTTCCAGACACTTACCAACTCTTGAAGCCTAAGAAACGCTGGCAGGATGTTCGCTTCCATTTCCCTCAGCTGTTCTGCTCTATCCAGTACCTTTTAACAAAACAATGATCTTATCATACCAACAATGTCACCTTCCATTCTAACATGGACTTAAAATTAATTCTTAGCTGCCGGAAACTCATTTAATCAATGGCCCTTAGACAGCAGACACCACTTAAGTATCAAGACCGCTTAAACAAGCAAGATGGGAGAGATTATTGCTTCAGGTGTGCCTCCAGGTAGCTCAAGTAGTTCCATCACCTAAAAGTAGAGACCGTCGCCAGACAAGCAACATTCTCATGCCTTATGGCAGTAAGAATTAAAACATAAGTATACCAGCCAAGAATATCACTGACAAAGCCATGATATCATTAACAACCACTGAAACCTCAAATTTTGTCCAAAATTCTTATATGAAGAAATCATGTGCAGTGCTACAGTACTACATCAACATGCTTACTTTAGGAGAGCTAACTTTTCCCACTATTAAATTGTTTGTCAGAAATAAGAGCTGATATTATCAAAAAGTTAGCTGTCATCCGGAATTCACACAACTGAATTTTGAGAGAATTTTTTCTTGGCATAGCTTGCAGCCTAGAAATTTACAGGATTTATTGTATTGTACGCAAAACTGGCATAGTACTAATAAATATGTAGCAAATGTACAGCTTAAATAGGAAACACTTTATCTAAACAATAATGTATTTTGGAGCCTAGAGAAAAAAAAAAAGAACACTGAGCATGAAAACATGCATGGCTATCCTTGAGAAAAAAAAAAAATCTTGATTGGAATGAAAAAAGAGAAGAGAAATACATTTCTTTTTGGTTTAGTTACTACCCACAATATAAATCAAACTTCTGAAGTTCATTACTTCTTTTGAATTACTGCTGTAGAAACTACAGTTCCTGAGAAAATTGTATTTTTCTATCCTTTTATACTTCCTCCCTGCACAAAAACATTAAGACATCTATCATTACTGTTGCCCACAGCAAGAAAAAGAATGTCATGTGGACAACCAAGAAACATTTTATGAAAACGGTATTTCAAAATCACACCGTACAGGAAAAAAAAATGAAAGAGCAGCATCTCTGCGATAATAGCCCATGCTTCTCGGGAATTTATTTAAAACTACAATATAACATATGATTTTATATTGACATCTGCATTTGTTTCATATAATAAATTACTTCAGGGGTGACAACTGCTTTACATTACTGACCGAACAGAGGCTACATATTTTTATTAATAAAGTACTGCTTATTGGATCCAGTGACATTCAGCTACCAAATGCAAAGCTTTAAGGTCTTCACCTAAGCAGATCTTTCTTACTTTTAGCTAAGTAAGAAACAAACCACAGTTTCTACTTACAGCAGAGAAAATATACTTTGACACTGGCTTGTGGAATATGTCAAGTGGTTCGAAGAAACATCCTACCCACAGGCCTATAAATCCACACCTTATTCTAATTTTGAATATAGATGTGTCACCATTCCACTTTTTTTAAAAAACTATACATTTTAGAGCCGTCTGCTGACTTACATTAAAAACAGCAGCTTGTAACTTTTGTGAAAAGCTAAATATTGTAAATGTATGTACAACTACAAGCTATATCAGTTCCAGTTTTTTGGGTAGTTAGAATGAATATATTCATTTTTCACCAGTAATCACAAGCATTCAGCACCCATGCTTGAGTTAGGAGGATCATTCAGAATCCTTTCCTTGAAAGTAAACATTTATCTTAATTTGCTATGAATTAATTGGGCTGAAATATTATATTATTTACTACTGAAAACAAATAAAATAAATTAGTATTGACAGTTCATGTTACCAGCATGCTGGTCTTCCATCAGTCTCAATTTGAGCCACACTACAATAAATCCAGATGACACAGGTTAATATATATGAATTGATTTCCTCCACTCCTGTCTGTTCCCATGCAGAACACAACAGAAATACTAATTTAACACTTAATTTTTCTGATTCAGTAACTATTTATGCGATACAACTGAACTTTTCTAGGCATTTAAGGGTTTGCTTTCTATTACCATTGTTCAAGCACTTTCTAATTTTCTGAGTGATACTCCTTTTCGTATAACACATGAAGCATTTTTCACTGATTTAGAACAGTTTTTTAATTCAAATATTAATCTGAAAGTAAAATTTTATTATATAAAGTATTTTGTGAAATTCCCTAGAGGTTATTCTAATGCTAAATTTTGTTCTTATGGTATTGTTGAAGGATGCCAATACCAGATTCTGAATTAGGTCCACAGGGAAATTTTGTGAAAACTGATGTATAAGCATACGTTTCACATATAAATTATTGATAACAACTACTCACACCCTCTTACCGAACCAAAACTGGAACACTAACATTAGATTACTTACAATGTATAATGTTTGATCTTGAAGCTCTCGACTCACAACAGCTTGTTTAAACAGACGTACAAAGTCATTGAAATTATCACAGGACACATGAGAACTCTGTTCTGTCTCAGAAGAACAGCTTTGCAACTGGATGAGAATTTCTTCTAAAAGAAGTCGTGAAGTAAAGTATTCCACACAGTTCACAAACACATGAGGAAGCTGGAGAGGATAAAAAAAGATACAACTCTACTTGGCTTTTTCAGTGTAAACACTCTAAAATCCCTTTTCAGATGAGACGATGAAAGAAACCCCACCCTGCTAACAGAATACAGAGTACAAACCAAAAAAACCTTGCCAAAAAAGAACAATTACTTATGTATCTAGCCAAAATATTATATACCACAAAGTGAAGGGGGATCTGATGAATCCTCATACAAAACATACAGTGTATCTTCTAATTATGTTTAAAAAGTGTGAGCAACACATAAAAAGAAAGCTAAATAGCATTTAGATGAAAGAAAAGCCAGACAATTGTAACACATTAGAGTATCATCAAATAGTCCATTACCAATTACAGTGTCTGGACAACATGAACTTCTCAAACTTACATTACAAAGAAAGTAATCTAGGAGCACACTGCCCGAAATTACTCTGAATGCTTTTGGCATTCCCTGCATACAAATGAGAAAGTGTAATCTTCTATATCAGACACATGTAATCAGCCTGCCTGTGCAGAACATTTTTAGAAAAGCAGATCTTGTCAGAGTAAAGAGGATGTGAAAAAAAAGAGTATAAGATACATTTTACGGCAATCTATAAAATGTACTTTTAAGTACCAATTTAGTGATGTTGAAAAGGTCATTTGTCTATTAATAATTGACACTATAAACTACAAAATTGCACCAGTATGCAAAAGATACATATGGCAAAAAAAGTAATTTTCTAGCAACTCTGTTTTTAAAAAATAGATTATTTGTGTAGCTCCATACTCTCTGGTAAGGCATATGCTCTTTTTTACACTGAACATTAAAACCTCTGGAAAACATTAGTCATCAGAATACATATGCATTACTTGCAAAATTAAACTTCTGATACAGAAATGTATGTCTGTATAACAACAAAAAAAAAAAAATCTAAGTACTTCATTCCAGCCTTCCTACTTAAAATACAATGTATGGCATATGATTCAGCAGATGTGGGAAAGTGTGGGTATATACTGGCAATTCACTCAAACAGTGTGTAATAAGAAGTTTTCTTATGATTTGGAACACTATTAAAAGAAAGGGGCTACATCTGCAAAAGCACCTATTCAAAGTGCTGCACCTCCATAGCAGAAGGAAAGCTGGGTGCCTCAGATGTGATTCACAGCACCACATTATGTAGGAAACACCTATACTTGGCAAAAGGAAGTTCTGTAGAAAGAGTTGCTGCTTAAATCCTGTTCCTTCCCAGGGTCTGGCCACATCTTTGGATATGTCACAAGCAGGTAGCACAGTACTAGAAGCACCACACAAAAGGCTGCTGAGTGAAACAGGATTGTGACCACTGTCTTCCATCTTTCTCCCTCTGTAGAATTCTTAATGAAAGGGACAAGATCACTGTGTTTTGCAAAAAACCCAATCCTGCAGATATGCGACAACCACACACTCTGGACATGCCTAAAGTATCAGGGCTACAAGAACAAAGCGGAAATGTACAGTTTAAGCGTGAAGTCTGTCATTGGATTTAAATCCCTGAAGCGTGTGACTGACAAAAACACAGGCATCAACAGGTTTACACGGAAATTTCTGTGATGATACCCTTCAACTTAGGAGGACTTTAAAACCTGTTTTAAGAAAAATTACAACAAGGAGTAAAACTAGCATGAATATGCACATTTGCTAACAGAAGAAGAAGGGCCACAAAAGTGGCAAAGCCCTATCACTTAACAACTCTTTTTGTAAGAAACATACATTCAGCCACAATGACCCCCTACTTCTATGTAGTTCAAATTCTCACATGATGTTTAAAGAGTAGGTTTCTCTGCCTGTGGTCCTTGCAATTGAAAGAGATGCATTCCTGACAAAGTTCCTACTTCAGGTTAGTAACATAGCAACTCCAGCATTAATCATCAAGGATATAAGTCATCTCCCAGCGGACAGTACTAAAGTAGTTTTTTTCCATAAGAGTTGAGGGGAAGAGAGTTTGCACTCCCAGCTCCCTAGGAATGTAAGACTCCGAACTCAGAACTGTACAATGAACTTTCAGTAGTTTCCACTTCACAAATTCCAACATCCATCTTATCAGTTCTCCTGGACCTACTTGTGTCTTACTTCTACATTATTTTCTAAGAGCAGGAATACACAAGAGTTTATGTTAGATGGCAAAGCTGAGAAAAAAACATATTGTCCCAGCACCCTGTTTCTTGGGGTTTTTAACTTATGATGCCTATCAAGCTGTGTTTGGAGGATCTCAAATAAATTGAAGTACACTAAATTTATATTTTCAAACAGGTTCTGAAAACATAGTACTAAAAATGGCTATAATTACACTTTTTTCCCATTTAAAGGTGATTCATTACGCAAAATAATAACTTTATTGTTCAGGAATTGAATGAGTTGTTCCTATGCTACATTGCTCTGACATTTTGAAACTCCTGCATTGTTTCTTTTTCAAAATGAAAGACAAATTTTCCTGCTTCTACAAGACAGTTGATTTGAACTAACCAAATATACAGCAATTAATAAATCTCAAGTTTGCAAAAAAAAATATTGGCATGAGGACAAATAGCAGTTGCCTGGTATCCAGCTAGTGATTTTCACCATTTCAGACTTTTTTTTTTTCAGCAAACATGTATAGGTTGTGTGTTTGCTTTATATGCTTTTAAGTTTAAGCTCTTCAGCTGATATTTAATTAGACCACACACATCCATTTGAATAGAACTAAAATGAGTTTGTTAACACAAAACAAATAAAACAAAATTCCACTACTGCAAACTCTTCTCGCTGTTCTTCATTTACTCTCTCATTCTTTTCATGTACAAATGAAATTAGTTTAAAGGAGAACTACAAGAAGAGTAAAAAAAAGATACAGTATAATTGACTCTCAGATTGAACGGGAATCATCATAAGAGTACTTCCTCATCACTGCAGCTATTTCAGGTTAAGTCCTTTTTGAGTCCTGAACAAAATGTATCTCCTTTTTTTCTTTTTAACTTTCTAAGAAAGTTATTATGATTTATATTATACCTCAGTATGTATGTCTTCATTTTATCCTAAGTGCACTAGTGAGAAGACCAATGTGTTCACCACACAGTAAGTAGAGTAAAAGAATCATGAAGGCAGAAGTGGCTGAGGAAACAAACCATTTTGAGAAAGTAGAAGCTAGTTTCAGGGACTATCTATTATAAATAAATTCTAAGTTCAATATCCATTGTGAATATTCTTACCTGTAAGGTGTTTAGAAGAGTCTGCATCACATAGGTCTTTCCACTAGATGTATGTCCGTAGATAAAGATGGATGGAAAACTAAACTGCTGACGCTAGGGAAAAAAAATGTTGCTGTTTCAGTTCTTCTTCCTTTTCATTCAACAGATAATAGATTTATCAATAAAGTTTCCCTCCAAAAGAAAAGTTATCTTTTAAATTGAGACATTAAATATAAAATATGCCGATGACTATGGAATCAGCGTGATCAAGGTTTACGTTTCATCTTCACCTAAATGCTGGGAGGATAAGTTCCAAGAATCAAGTATCACATAAAGCCACCATAAAGAGAAACTGCTATAACATGAGGATACATGGGAAAAACAAAACAAACAAACTAACAAAAACAAAGAAACGAAAAATAACCACAGCCCAAAAGGGAAAAGCAGTGGGCTCTTAATTCAAACTAGTTAATTAACTGAAACAAAATCTTGGCAAGCATAAATTGCAAGCTTTACATTATCCCAACTTCTACAAACACTACAAAAACTGCTTTTCTTTCCATTAGCAAACAGAAAATAATTAAATGCTTTGGTGGAGGAGCTCACTCTTCTCTTACAAGGCAATATCTGATATATCTATTTATTTAATGGTACTGATGCTGTAGATTTAATGAATTTTTTTTAAGATGCAAGGGAAATAATTAACCTACTTTTTTACTTTATTCTAAACAGGTATTTACTTTTGTGTTTTTCTCATTTCTAAGAATCTTGTACACTAATTTAAAAAAAAAAGGAGTACAAAAATAAATTGGACAAACACTTTTTATGAAAAAAACTATGTTCAATGAATTCAAGATGAAGGCACTCTTGTGCATGATATGCTGATACCCCAACCTGCATATTTAACAATAATTTAAGTATCTATTAAGAATCTATTTTTTGAGAAGACTTGTTGCCACTATGCCTGTAATAAATATATAAAACTTAAATGCTGTAATTTGATGTAACTATTATTATCTATAATTAAAGGCAGAACTAGAAACAGACACTAATTTCCATTTTGTTAACTGCATGTAAATGGATATATGAACTGCTTTTAAGTGTGCTGATAAAAATTTCCATTGCTTTTTACCACAGCTTTGCCAAGCAGTAACAGAATCAACTAACAAAACAGTGATTGCCAAATGTTATGGGCAGCAACAGAACTACTAAGAATCAGACCAATTTCATGTACTTAGAATTCAGGCACGCAGATGTTACATTAGCAAGTCAAAACAGAATTTCTACACTGCCACTGACAAAAAAATAGCCTGGAACTTTAGACCAGGGAAGAAGACAGTCTTACTTCCTGGTGCTAACTGGCAAAAATGGAAGAGAGTATGGAGAAATCAAGTTTCAGAGACAGAAAGGCACAAATAGCTGAAAGCTTGTTTAGGTCTGTCCAGCTACAAAAGAGCTTTCAACTTTCAAGCTTATTAGAATCTATCTGCAAAACACCAAAGTTAAAGACTGGTAACTAAAAAAAAATGACATCATAAAAATGCCCTTAAATTTCTACTCTTCCCTCTGAGACAGCAGAACATCTTCATTCTATTCAAGCATAAAATACAAAAAGCACTACCTCTCCAAATATTGACAGCAACATGGACACTTGGGACTCTCGACAAGGCACCAAACTTTCCAAGTGAAGCAGGGTAGCTGCTGGGTACGCTGGATGTTCAAGATTAGGCATTTTGATGTTCCTGTAGTTAGTTACCTAAACACACGTCCCATTTGAAGTACAGAGACAAGAAATAAAGTGATCTGTAAAATAAAATGTTTTAATTATAATTCGCTGTCGCATATATAAAGAAGGAAAACTAACAGGAATTGACATGAAATCTAAACAGACATTCTGTCTCAGGATAATGGTATAACTATGGTAGACTTACAAGGTATCATCAAGATCAAACTTTACTATGTAAGACATTATACAGGCAATTTCACAACAGACAGAATCAAAAAATCAAATAAAAAGGGAAAGGCATACAGGGTATGAATAAATCAACATAGCAAAGAAATGTAATAGTCTAACTAACTGGAGAAATACATATTTAGTTCTGGTTTGACATACATTTAAAAGTAGCAAGGGAATAAAATGAGGAAAGTATATTAGTCATAGACCATCACCTCCCTGGACAACAAATAAACTAGGATTTACAAGTAACATAGAAAAGGCACAGCATAAGGAAGGATGAGGATGATGAAATAATAGCTCTTCACGTGTTAACAGGAATGCTTACCCCAGCTTAAAAGCAGCAGAGGCATAAGAATAAAATCCAGCTGGTGGTAAAGACTGGAAATACCCCCTAAAAACAGTAGGAGCCTAAATCAGTTAGATAAAGCTGTAATATTAATTACAGTCTGCCGTTTAGACAACAGTTAATGAAGGAAGACTAAGGGTCTTGATTAAGGTTGCTCTCAAAAAATGAGCTAGGAATAAATAACAAGGATGAAAAAAAAAATAAACAGTAGCCTCTAAAACAGAGAACAAACAAGGAGGGAAAGAATTTTAGAAAAGGATGGAAAGTTTGTGTGGATTTAAGAAAAGGACAGCTCTTTTGCTGTCTACTGTTTTGTTGTGACTACATGAGAACTGGGCTTGACTAAGTGCCCTGAATGTATCTCAAGGCATAAGGTACTTCAGCTTTTCCACCCTTCTGCCCAACTGCACTCCATAAAAACATGAATCACCTGTGGATCACATCGATCCCGCCAGCCCTATTTGCTTCTCAAACACCTTAGCACACGCCAACTTATACTAAACACATTTAAGCCACTGGATGAAAACCTACATCTCTACTATGTAGGTGTCTTTAATCTTCAACAGGATCCCATCCTAGAGCTCACACGAGAAAGGCTGTTTAAAGAACAAGTTCGTGAAACATTTCATTTATACTAAATGGCAATGCTGACACAAAGACCCGCATCAGCCAGAGCTTGAACTCAGGATGCTCCTGGCCCGTGAAGCTCGGACGGAGGCTGTACAAGCGACCCCAGCCGGATTAGGAGGGGCAATAAGCATGCACTTTCCAGCTGAGTCCAGGTAAGGATGCCAAAAGCACAAGTTCGATTTCATGGCTGGATTTGATGATTTAGGACTTGTCTCAGTTTACCGGTCCTAAAATATCGCACTTGGCATGCCTTTCTGCACTTTATCACAAAAGCTGACAGAACTGGACGCACGCCGTTCTGCTTCCCCCCAGGCCGCACGAGCACCCTCTCCCCACACGGACACGGCCGGGCCCTGGCTGAGGGGAACACCGACCCCGCCGGACGGCTCCTCCACCCCCCCCCGGCGAGGCCCCGCCCCTCAGTCCCGCGCGGCCCCGCACCGACCCGCAACCGGAACGCAGCAGGAGCAGGTCTGCCCCTTCACCTCACTCCCCTCCTGCTCCAAGTGCCGGAAACCGGCCGCCCCCTCCCCGGTCGGAGCCGAGCCAGCACCAGCCCCCCCGGCCGCTCACCGGTGCCCCACGCCCCCTCCGTCCGCGCGCCGGCTCCCGCCACCGCCTCCCGCGCATGCGCACACCGTCACCCAGCCCCGCCGGCCCCGGCAGTGCGCAGGTGCGGAGCCCGCACGCACGCGCCGTAGCGACGTGAAGCTCGCGGCCCCCGGCACGTGCCCGGTGGAAGGGCGGAGCGGCTGTGAGGGGTGGGCGCTGGGCGGCCTGCAGGGACGGCGGGGTCTGCGGGGACGGCGGGGTCTGCAGGGACGGCGGGGTCTGCAGGGACGGCGGGGTCTGCAGGGACGGCGGGGTCTGCAGGGACGGCGGGGTCTGCAGGGACGGCGGGGTCTGCAGGGACGGCGGGGTCAGCGCACGGGGAGGGCCGTGGGTGGCACACGTCTCTGGACACTGGTGTCTTTGGAGCCCTGCCTTACAAGCCGCTTGGCAGCGGCTCCCCCAGAGCGAGGAGGATGTTGCAGAGCAGCCCCGCAGAGAAGGGCTGGGGGTGCTGGTGGATGGAAGGTTGGACGTGACCCGGCAATGTGCACCTGCAACCCAGAAGGTCAATCGTGTCCTGGCTGCATCCACAGGAACGCGGCCAGCAGGTCAGGGAGGGGACTCTGCCCCTCTGCCCTGTTCTGGTGAGACCCCACCTGCAGTGCTGGTCCAGCTCTGGAGCCCTCAGCACAGCACAGACATGGAGCTGCTGGAGAGGGGGCAGAGGAGCCACAGAAATGGTCAGAGGGCTGGAACAACCTGTCCTGTGAGGACAGGGTGAGAGAGTTGGGGTTGTTCAGCCTGGAGAAGAGGAGGCTCCAGGGCGATGTTATTGTGGCCTTTCAGTACTTGAAAGGGGCCTGTGAGAAAGATGGGGACAGACTATTTAGAAGGGCATGCTACGATAGGACAAGGGGTAGTGGTTTTAAACTAAAGGAGGAGAGATTCAGGCTGGGCATGAGGAAGAAATTTTTTACAATAAGGGTGGTGAAACCCTGGCCCAGGTTGCCCAGAGAGGTGGTAGATGCCCCATCCCTGGAGACATCCCAGGCCAGGCTGGACGGGGCTCTGAGCAACCTGATCTGGGTGAAGATGTCCCTGCTCATGGCAGGGGGAGTGAACTAGATGACCTTTGAAGGTCCCTTCCAACCCGAACTATTCTATGATTCCAACACAGGGAACCTTGTGTTGCTGGTGAGAAGAGCAGTGGTGGCATCAAGGGGTAAGGCCTAGACCTGGGCCATAGAGTCAGAACAAAATCGTGGGTGTGTCTGTGGTTGTTATGGTATTTCCTAGTTTGACTCCAGCTGCCTCCCATAGAGGTGCACAGACAAGCCCACCACATCTGGGGTAGTCAGATGCACAGAGATGAGGGTCAGCTTCAAGGTGCGTCCTGTCACAGGAGGGGTCTGGAAGCGTTACATCCACCTACTCTTCACACCTGGAAAATAAATGTTAGAAGAAAATAGACATGAAATTGTGGGCATAACGCATTTATGTTAACACAGAACACAGCTTCGAAGAATAGCTGTGGAGCCTCTACTTCAGTCAAGGTTTGCAGACAGCGCTCTCTAAAAACACACAGCAATACATTCAGATTACAGTTCAAGTTTCATTGTGCATAAACATTATATACGGTGTTAGTGGGATAAATACGACAACTGCATCCAGGCTTATGAAAGCTAAAGTGATACTCTCCCTCTGTAGTCTGAGATGGGTGAAACATTAAATAAGTGAATAAAGCTTGTGTGAATTAAGCATCATTTCTTTTTAACAGTTTTTTGTATATATATCTGCATGCACTATCATCATAGCTTAGCACAAACAGAATTTCACATCTGTAGATACATACCATAAATTAGTGGACCAAAACCATCCTGAATGGAAATAGGAAAAGAGAAGCAGAAAAAGATGCAACTGGTACTGAGTTGTGGTTGTGTATAACAATTTGTGTACAGTCTTGTTTTTAAAATGGCCTTTTATCACAGTTTTGCTAAAGCATAATAATAATATGAAGGTATTTTTAATGTTACTGGGTTTGCATATATGTGTGCAAAAGCTGTAGTTTTACTAATTTAGTCCACTTCTTTGCTTGTAAAAAAAAAAAAAAAATCTTAATTTGAAACAATAGGTATGTTTTAAAGCATTGTATCAAGGCATATGCTTCCCAACAGGGTGAAATACTTTTTTTTTTAGCTCTTAAAACCATGGAATCTGTTGGGGCAGGTTTCTCTGCATACAGATAGGTCATGTTTCGGAAAAAACAAACAAACCAGGGACTGGTTCCGGCTCCAGTCCTTCCCGGAGTCACTTCTGCATGACATAAATCCATATTGCCTCAAGGAGAAGAGTCTCACTCTCCTGTTCCACTTCCACTCCCACTCATTTTCTAGTCCTAGAATTTTGTGGTTATGCAGAATGCTCAGGGAAACAGTCCTGCTGAAATTAAACCAACCAAACAAAAAAAAAGTAGTTTCTTCAGTATTTGCAGCCTTAGACCACCACTACCATCTCATTTAGCCTCTAGTCTGAAATACAAGCAAATTTTTAAATTATTACCAGTAATAATGCTTTTTTGTTAATCCAAAGTGGCATCATTATTATCGTGAGGTAAATAATAAAAACTTGTATCTGTATAGCTTTAATAATTTAAAATTATTTAGAATATCTATATTAATTGAAATGGTGGGACTATAATGCTACATTTTTGCAGGACTGACCTGAATAAAGTAACACAGAATCCTGGACTCTTGTACGTGCAGATGAAAAACTGTTAGAGATGACTGTTGAACACTTCTGTCCAGTGTCTCGGGCCTGTCAGTGTCCTTGTATTCCTACAGGAAGTCCCTACTTCTCAGTAAAACTGCTTAAACTTACTAAGTGTGATTTTTTTATTTTCATTCAAGAGGTCAAAACTCTTAAATAGCAACTGCTACTTTAGTAGCCTGAGTATCTAATTGGTTATGTGTAGTGTGATACTTTTGTTTCAGTTTGTATCTTTCATCACCCACTCTTCTTATTGATATTGTTACTGAATATGCATTTCTGCACAGCTTTACATTTTTTGTTAATTTATACTAAGATTTCCCCCGTCTTTTTATCTTTTTTGGATATGATTAGTTGCTTACAATATAAAATGTATTCAAAATGAGAATGCAAATAATAAACTGAGCTTTGAAACTGGTGTATAACAGCAGGAGAGAATCTTTTCTCATTGTGTTCATGGTCCAATAGTTAATAGTGTTAATACTTTTTTGTTTGCTGAAGTGATTTTCAGTACAAGTAATTTTCACTTAAGTTTTCTTCTCCATAGTTCCATTTCAGCAAAAAATCATTAATTATAGAATATACAATAATTTCATCCAAATCACTGGGATTCCTCATTCTGTAAATTTACGAGTGTGTTTAAGTGAATTACAGGATTAAGTAATTTATATGTGTAATTCAATGTGTAGATAGAAACATAGAACTGTGTATAGAAAATGTACATATTCTATGTAGACTAGAGAGAGGGAATTATGTATATAGAATATGTGCAGTATTTCATTTTTTATTTCTCTCAGACTTTCCACGATACATTTTGCCAGAGATGCCACTGTGCAGGATGCTATGGGGAGTGCATTTGATATATTACTTGGCATTCTCTTCCTATTCAAAAATGTCAGTTCAAGCTGACAGAGGTACAGAAAAGGGCTCTGACAAGGAACAACAAGGTAAGAAATTCTTGCTCTGAAAGCTGTTCTCTTGAAAGCATCATTGAAGTGGTTTAGGAAATTACTGCAAGTGCGTGTTTCCTGCCTTGTTGGATGATACAGTTGTCTTGGCCAAGTCAGTGGAGAATGTCATCATCTACCTCTACACAAGCCATCCATTTAACTTAGATTCCCAGGCAGAGATTATTTAAAATTTAAACTGGGTGATTTTTCTTCAAAGTGGGTGAAGAGTTTGCGAGTGGTTCATTGTGCACACTGTGGTAGAGGAACTAACCTTAAATAATGAACAAGACCTCTGCAATGACTTCTGACACGGTTTCAGCTTTATCTGTGAATGGCTGACACATCCTAAATACGGGTGAGATTTGAGTCTTGTGGAAGAATAGACAACACAGAGTGAAGAGTTGCTTAAATTAAAGGACGATGTTGTAACAGAGCAAATAAATGTTTCAAGTATGATTCTGCAATAAAGAGGAACACAAACTTCAGTACAATACACTAATAAAAGCAAACTCCTTAATGCTTATCAGGATGGAAAACTGTCACGCCAATTGGTATCATTTTGCAAGTGTGTTATTTAAAAAATGCATAATTAAATACACACTAAAAAAAAACATTTGAAGAGGAAAAGTATGTTGGACCAGGTAAGTCTGGGCTGTCTGAAGTACTCCTACTGTGCTGCTGGCCATTCTGGGGAAAGTAACTGTAGGCACCAGCTGTACAAAGGTGGTCAAGTGCCCAACAAAGCAGCTGGAACACATTTTAAGTGCTCAGCAGAAGGCTAACAGTCATTACTTGATGTCGATTGAAATCACACAGAGGTAGATAAATCTTTGTGTGAGCCCACGTTGCACTTGTAACTGCAGGAAGTTATTAGGTGCCTTCAGGGTAGCAGCCCCTCATTGTGATGCTGAAACAAGGAAGATCAAAGGTAGTTAGGCTTGGTAATAGATTTGGACTAGTGGTCAAGTGCCCAACAAAGCAGCTGGAACACATTTTAAGTGCTCAGCAGAAGGCTAACAGTCATTACTTGATGTCGATTGAAATCACACAGAGGTAGATAAATCTTTGTGCGAGCCCACATTGCACTTGTAACTGCAGGAAGTTATTAGGTGCCTTCAGGGTAGCAGCCCCTCATTGTGATGCTGAAACAAGGAAGATCAAAGGTAGTTAGGCTTGGTAATAGATTTGGACTAAAAGAGTCAGTTACACCAGGATAAATAGTCACTGGCGCGGGTTCTCTGGGCTGTGGATGGCAAGAGCACAATATATTCCCTTCACATCCTTGGCTGTCTCCCACCCAGCCCGTGTCAGTGCCGGGTGTAACGCCAGTGGTGAGCAGAGGTTCTCAGAGGTCCTCTGCCACCAGCACTTAGCAGTAAAATCAGCAAACGAGGATCTGATCCTTAATTTCTCATTAAGTTTGCTAAAGATAGACAAAGATGAATGTTTAACAATCTGATCGTTAGTGATTATAATCACCGACAGTGGATTTTCAAGCAATTAGTAGTAATTAAGCTCTCATTTATAACTCATTAATATGAAAAGCAGTAATTTTGTGGATTAAATACTCCCATAGTATCTAATGCAGAGGATTTTGCAGACAGAAATATATTATGAACCATCTAGAGTTTCAGATTTCCAAATGAGATTTGATAAATACATCATCATAGCCAAACACTGCTAAAATTTCAGTTGATTGCTCAGACCAATCTGTTGCACAGTATCATAACAGTTTGCTTAGAATGTAGGCCCCAAGGGGAGCAATCTGTTAAAGGTAAAGGAGAGAAAATAAGTATTTTTTTTCTCAGACTTCCAATGAACAACATCATACTGTAGATAGTTTAATTTTTAGTTACATTTCCATTGATTCTAGGCACTGCTTATTTTCCAATTTATTTTTCTAGGAAACTGATGTCCTAGCACCAACCTCTTCAATTAAATTAGTGTATTGAGTAGAATGTGTATTTCCTGTATGCAGCAACTTGCAGTAATATATGTACTCAGCACAGAGAATGTTTTACCAGAACATATCGTTTTTGCATACAAAATTGCTGAGTTTTTATAGATTACATTATGCTTTTCGTAAACCAAGAGGACCAATCAAGAGGGATGTTACTGCACATATGTAACCAAAACCTTTTATTTATCACTATATATTCATATTGTAAAAGTCATGCCAAAGTGACACCACTTCTAGCTGAAGTTAGTTCTGCCTGGATATTCTTGCTTTACTTGCCTAAATGCCTGAACGTAGACTGAGTTAATTAGGCATCTGAGTTTTGACTTAATGACTTTCCATAACTGGCATTTGTATGTGCACTTCAGAAAAAATGAACTTTTGTTTGTGAGACTGCATCTGATGTGTTAGTGACTTATCAATCCTCTTTCAGAATTCAGTAAAAAGCATAGATTTATGGCATGCAAAATTTAAGCAAATCATCAGCAAGTATCTAGGTATTTCTCTAGTTATGTTTTAGAAAAATCTTACGTTTATAATACTTATTCTCAGTGAATTAAGCTTTTGTTTATATGTTCCAATATGCTAAATTATTTTCTGCTGGAATCAAACTGAAAACTGTTGCTTATCACAGAATTATAGAATCATAGAATAATTTGGGTTGGAAAGGACCTTCAAAAATTATCTAGTCCAACCCCCTGCAGTGATCAGAGACATCTTCAACCAGATTGGGTTTCTCAGAGCCCGGTCCAGCCTGGCCTTGAATGTCCCCAGGGATGGGGCATCAACCACCTCTCTGGACAACCTGTGCCAGTGTTTCAGCACCTCCCTTATAAAAATTTCTTCCTCATATCTAGCCTGAATCTCCCCTCTTTTAGTTTAAAACCACCACCCCTTGTCCTATATCTACAGATCCTGTTAAAAAATCTGTCCCTATCTTTTTCATAGGCCACTTTTAAGTACTGAGAGGCCATAATAAGGTCTCCCCAGAGCCTTCTCTTCTCCAGGCTGAAATACAAATGATGCTATTTGGTTTTTCACAGGATAGTGACAGACTCAGAGAGAAAACATTGAAAAAAAATGCAGTTACTTTTAGGTGAAAAGACCTTTGCTCTTCTGTGTCTGCCACTAAGCAGCATTTTGACTACCTAAATATAGTATCTGTAGTTTAAAAAAGGAAATATTTGTCTCAGCTAATCTGTTGTGGTGGGTTGACCCTGTCCAGACACTAGATGTCCACCAACGCCTCCTCAGATGGACAGGGAGAGAAAATATAACAAAAGGCTTGTGGGCCGAGGTAAAAACAGGGAGAGATCACTCAGCAAATACCATCATGGGCAAAACAAACTCGACTTGGGGATAATTAAGTTAATTTATTACCAATCAAATCAGAGTAGGATAATGAGAAATAAAAACTAAATCCTAAAACGCTTTCCCCACCCCTCCCTTCTTCCCAGGCTCAACTTCATTCCTGATTTTCTCTACTTCCTCTCCCACAGCGGCACAGGGGGACAGGGAATGGGGGTCGTGGTCAGTTCATCGCATGTTGTCTCTGCTGCTCCTTCCTCCTCAGGGACAGGACTCCTCACACTCTTCCTCTACTCCAGAGACAGTCCTCCACGAGCTGCTCCAACGTGAGTCCTTCCTACAGGCTGCAGTTCTCCACAAACTTCTTCAGCATCGGTCCCTTCCATGGGGTGCAGCCACTCAAGAGCAGACTGCTCCATCCTGGGTCCCCCATTGTTGTGCATTGACAAGGATCATGTCCAAAACATTGTGCCAAAACCAGTTCATCCAGCCACAGGAGATGACACATTCAGAGAGGGTGAACTGCGATTTCCATATCAATGACAAGCCAACGAGCCACGGTCCAGGCGGGCTGGCCGATACCGGAGGTGGGGGATGTGCTGGAGGGCATGTAGCTCCATCTTCCGATATGCCCAGCTTGGCACACAAAGGGGAAAGGCCAAGACCCTTCAACGTGGCCTGGCACTTGTCCGGACTTGTCGATCTTTCGCAATCACCCCTTCCCCCCTAGACTTTCCTCTACTAGGAGAGCTATAAATAAGCTCACCTAAACCAGCACCTAAACAGTCAGGGAAAACCACCACCTTGAAGACCCTCCGCCAGGGAACCCCCCACCCTGAGGACCCTCCGCACAGCGGCCAGGCCACGGGAACGGGACCAGAAACTGGAGGACGCTGTGCTCCTGAACTACAAACCCCAGCATCCTCACCATGGGACACCAGAGGCCACACATCATCATCTTGTCATCCACGCTGCGGAGTAGTAAGAGTGGTTGGATCCCTCACCCTTTTCTTTCTTCTTTTCTCTCTGCCCTTTCCCTCTCTCCTTTTTCTTCTATACCCCTATTTTCTTCTATACCCCTTTCTCTTTCTCTTATACCTTAGTTTTTGTTCTCTCTCTACCACTCTCTTTCTCTCTTTTCCTTCATGAACATATAAGAGTAACATAATCTTGAGCTCTGTTGTTGGATTCTTGCCAAATTTTATATCATAGCTACTAATGGTTGCCGATATATCGCTTGTAGAAGGACTTCTGCTGTTAATGTGTTGATAAGTTCTGTGATATCATAAAATACTTTTGCCAAGCCATTATTCGCTGTAACTAGTATTCCAACACATACTTTTAGTAAAATTAATAACTGAATCGGACCCCCTGGAGTGATTGTCTGTCATTCACTTTGCATAACCGCACAGATTTAACCCAGAGTTAACTCACACCTGATCTCATCTGTCGAGTCAGGGCGCATGTCGCGTTCAGAGTTAACTCATTCCTCATCCCATCTGTTGGGATGGGACACCCATGAAGTTACAAGTCCTGCCAGCAAACCTGCTCCAGTCTGGGTTCCTCTCCCCATGGGTCTCCTGCTGATCTGGTAATGGAAATATTGACAGCATATCACATCATTGTAAAGGAAAATCATCCATTTACAATTGATTAAGATAGCTTCCCACCTTGTTTTACTATCTCAAGTCGCTAGAAACGTAACGTGTGAAAGCTGAACCATGAGAGATGGAATGTGAGTATCCTGTGAGGATATGCCTGATGTAGCCATATATATGGGATGATACAACCAGCCAATGTAATGCAATGCGGCTCACATCACTGTTTCCTGGAACAGGAAAAATACCAGACTGCTGTGTCATGTATAACGACAGGTTATAAGCTGTGCACTGACAGCAGAGTAAGGGACCTCAGTCAACAAGAAATAACCAAAACTAAACACATGGATCCAGGTTGGGAGAGTAGCTAGTGACTGACCTTACTCTATATGCATTTCTGATATGCAAAATCTGTACTCGCAGTTTCTCATGGGTCATGCGAACCAAACCCACGGCATCTGGTCATAACTACTCCAATCCTGATACATGTAGCTGTGCTGGGGCGAGGCGAGGGCTGCACAGCCACACTGACTGAACCCTGTGGGTTTAACTGGGTACCACCATGGGCCGCTTACACAGGCACTTCAGTAGAGACCCCTTATCACCTTCATTGGTTCCATCATTAATTCTGCTTCAACTGCATTTCCTTAATTGTAAGCTTATACAGGAACTTTCCAGATCCAGGTTCAAATTAAAGTAAACCTGAAGTTGTTTTCACTTACGTTAAACTCCCTGTAGTGCCAAGAAGTAACTCCCCCTGCATTTATCCTTGTCCATGTCCTGAGATACCCTAAACAGAGCCTGCTGACAGCCTTGGCTTACAGCTTTACCCCAGTTACAGAGTCTTCTGTACTGGGACATGACGTCCTAGAAACTTCAAAGTGTTTTTTTTTTCTCCCATGACGTCATTTGTGATGTGGATCCACATTCCCAGGGAACATAATCTAGTGGGGGAGTTTTCCCTTCCTTGAACTGGGCATATAGCTGCTGAAACATTCAACGTGAGCCAGTTTTCTTTCATCTGGCCTTGGTATTATTTTAAAAGTGGTTGAGTCAGTTGCTGTTTCACAGTCCCAGCAATATCATGCTCGACTTAATTCCTGTGGGGTTTTTTTGCCAGCTTCCAGTAAATTATGGGAGACAGATCCCAATGCATTTTTGTCAATGTAGAATTGAAAATTAAATTAATCTTTAAATAGAAAATCAACTAAACATCAAAGCTGCGGGAGGAAGCAGCAACTGAATCATCACATTTGTGGACTAAACTTTAATATCACAATTTTAATCTATACAAGTAAAAAATCCAGCTAAATTTCACCCTGGGCAGATAGACCGCTTACTGAAACTAATAAGAAATCTGATCTACTTCTCAGCTTGAACTTTTTCTTCATCTTATTTCTGTGGCCCTGCAACTGTCTCAGCCCTATGCCAACCCCTCAGCAAAACAAATTTGGCATTTAACTAAGTGCAGAGGAGAAAAATTGTGCGCTAACAATTTTTAGTAATCCTAATTAATTATTGATTAATGCTAATGACAGTAAGCAGAAAATTGATTTGCTGTTTCTACTGAGCTGAAATAATTTGCTTGTAAAATGAGAGCATTTAACCAATAAGACTAACAGTGATAATGTAACAATCTTCCATTTCTGATTCACTATATTCATAAAAAGGTGTCTGTTTGGTGAGTGATAAGCAAAGGAACGCAAGATAGTTTGAGGCAGTAGATCTTTCATTGCATTTATCACTAGTGTGTTGCAGTTTCTTTCAACTACAATAAATAATAGAGGATTTGGGGTGAAAAGCTGTAGAAACCTTGGTAGATACAGAGTTTTTTTACTTACAGTACTGTTTGGGTAGCAGTAAATGATGATGTAAGACTGACCTTTTTCTTCTTCATGGCTTTCAGTTACTTTGTAAATATTTCTAACAACTGTAGTTTTTCTCAAAGCATTCTAGCACTTAACCTACACAACCTGTGCTCAGGTTTTATCTAAAGAAAAATCTGTGTTGCCTTTGAGAATTTCTGTGCTTTAAAATGTTTTTTCTTCTCTTTACTTACTGATATGGTCTTGTAGTCAGTTATATCCTGTGCTTGTGACACGCAAACAATATTTTTCTTGTTATTCTTTTAATAGTTAAAACTGAGTGTTTAAAAATCAATTCTGAAACCACATGGAGTATTTCTCTGATATCAGATACTGAGCATTATATTCCACCATCAAGCTTCTGTTTGGTATTCCCCAACTGTAGATCCAGCAGTTGCTTGCTCCTTAATTTATAGCTTCGTGTGAGAAGTTCACAACTAACAGGCTAGTTTAGATGACTCTCCCCTACGATCCCCCAGGATTTTTGTAAAATATTATTTCATTCCAATACATGATCACATACTTCATAATTATGGCCTATCTATTCTGTTCCTGTAGATATGTGTGAGGTTGCAGTCAAAAAGACTAGAGACAGACAGACAGGAGACAGATCACGTTGATCAGCAGAATAAGCCAGAACCAGTGTAGTGGAAGCCTAATGATCACCTTTTAAAAATTTCTATTTTCCTTGGTATGTATCATACCAAAAGGCAGTGTTAAGGAAGCAATTGGAAAGAGCTCTTCTAGTATCTAAGAAGATGTGTAAAAACTTTTTTTTAAACTGTATGTGATGTTGATTGGAAGGACAATGTTGGTTGACACCATGAGCTGATCAGAGATGCAGGCAACATTTCCCATTAAAGAGTGAGGAGATGGGTGTGTGGTGATGGGTGATATCAGCAACAGTCATGTGCTGAATGGAGACATCATTTCAGTGTAAAGATATCCAAGATGGTGCTTGGGTTGCAAGTGACCAGCAGGGTGGAGATATTGCCCATGGAAAGTCAAGAAAAAAGAGGGAGAGTCCAGGCAGGTTCAGGACTCTGGTTTAGCACCTTTTAGCTTGGCATGACTTTTAGTTTCCGAGGACTGATGTGAGAGAGAGAGGCTGTGATTTTTACTTTTGTCAAAAGAGGACTGACTTGAAGAGAGAGACAGAGTTAGTATTGCTGAACTAGAACAGAGGTAGGAGCCAAATTTGTATTTGATAGAGAAGATGAGAAGATCTGAAAAAAAAAAAAAAAGTCTGCTGATATTCTATAAAGAAGAATTCTCTCAACTATGACTAAGAACATTTTTCATTTTAGGACATTTCAACTGATGATTTCAAACTTCCAGAGTAAAATAACTGTTTTCTCTGTGAAACTAGTGAAGCTGCCAAGCCCTGTCTTTGTGTCAGTATGGATTCTGCTGATAACTCAGTTTTATTTGTTTACATGTCTCAATACACTGCATGTGTTGAATTCTGTTTCATTCTGAAAACATCAAAGGCAAAATGGCGTAACAGCTGCATCAAATATTTATGAATCAAGTCACGATATTGAATGTGTCTTGATCAAAATATGGCTATGGCTCAAAAGGGAATGCCAACCTCTGCTCCAACCCAGCACAATTCAAAGTTGTTCATTTTTGAGTTGTCATTGTTACTGAGATTGCCAAGGCAAATAAAACCCAGCTGCATCAGTGATTCTTGAATCCAAGCATGGAATAAATGCCCAGTACTGCAGATCTCACGTATGTCCTGGTGGGTTGTCACATGTTCACAAAATACTCCAGAAGCCTTATGTATGTGACACACTTGGTATATTTTTTTATTTCCCGTGGAAGCTAGTAATTAGAACTATCTTTGCTGCTTTTCCCATCCCCATCCTCCTGATGTATAGTGGTGGCAGACATTGTATGGTCTGCTAAGTGTGCTTCATATATTCTAATATGTAAATTACTGCCTGAATTAGGAATGGCACCATGGCCCAGAGATGAACGGCGTGTACGGCAGCGATGGGCCGTGAAGGAGGAAACCAGAGGGACTCCGGGGGTAGCAGACAGGAATATTCTGAGGCAGGAAGTGGGAGCTCACCGAGTGTGGATGCTGGGCTGGGAACAGGGAAGGAGGGCTACGAGGGAGAGCCCTGGGGGTGCGAGCAGCAAATGAGAAATAAGAGCGTGCAGGAGTTCCTGTAATAAGTATGGATATATCCTTGACATCTAGTAAAACGTTTTGCAATACCCTTTACCAAAAAGATCACCCAGAAACAGGGATGCTAGCCCTAAAGCAAGCTATCTGGCAAAATACTGTCACTATATGATGAAGTATGCTAGTTCTCTTCTGGAAGCAGAACATGTAAGAATGAACTAAATCTTGACAACATTTCCACAACAAGTATGAACAAAAGGTGTGATATCCCATGTGTTTCTATAATTGAAGATATAACTCACTTTGGTGACAGCTCAGATAGTGGAAGTGAAATACCCTTGACCTAGAAAATATGAAATTTGAAATAATCAGGCAAGAGGTGCAAGTGTGACTCAGACAGATTTGACGAACAGCATCTCAGTCATTTTCACAAGAGAAAGCTGCAATATTATCATCTTTCTGAAAGTGGATAACAGCAGGGCAAGGGCCGTCTGTCTTACCGCTATGCCCTGCAGTGGCAGACATGGCCAGTGACTTGATGTCCCCAGCCCAAGGGGGTAGCACGGAGAATTACCCCAGGTTCTTATCTCTGCCCAGTGCCTGCATCTCTGGACTTGGTGAGCACTGCTGTGCCTGGGAATCAGCAACGATCAAACCCTTGCTGCAGAAGCTAGCAAAGAAAGCATTTGTACATCACCTAACAGGGGAAAGCTCACTTTCTGGGCTTCCTAAAGCAAATTTCCATGCTGTCACATCTTCAAGGCAACAGGGCACCATTTTGCCAAAGCTTTACTTTTTTAAAATTTACATCACAATAACTATCAACTCAGTTTATTGATAAGTCCAGCTGATCCATCTAAGGAGTAAACTAAAAATCTGTAACTTAATAAAATATTACTTTATATTTTTTATTAATTTTTTCAGAGTTTGAGAGCTGTCTTCAAACTTTTAATGAATTATGTTGACAGTTTGATATGACTAGTTCATGGTAGCATTTATAATAAGAGATTTACAAATGTAATGATAACCAAATCATATACAATTGCTTTTCTAGCCTCCAGTGAGACTTGATCATGTGGTCAGTTATATGATTTGAGTTGTATTAGAATTTACAAGATTCCCTTTCTGCATTTTATTACACTTACTTATACAGCACCTTTGATTTCAAGCACTGGATTCTCAAAATAGCAATAAAGCAAAATATGGAAGAAACCTTGGATTTTCATAACCACTTCTTTAGGTGCTGTGCAGATCGCAACAAATAACTTCCATTAAGTATATATTTTTTATAGGTAAATTATCTTGATTGATGGAGTTTTAAAATTTTCTATCACACAATTTATTTTTAGTTTTGCTTCCCCCTCTCTGTTTCCAGTCCTTCAAATTTGTTTTTGTCCTTCATGGCTAGTGCTAGGGTGTTACAATTATGGTAATAATCCTACCAGAGAACATGGTCTGTCTACATAGGAGTGATCTTAAATCCTGATCTTGTTATGCAAGATTAATTATTTTTTAATGAAAATACCATTCAGAAAAATGCTGCGGCAATTTGCTGGTCTTGTTGATGCTGGTCAGCGATGTTGCTACATTACACTGATTGAGGGAAGAGAGAAACTCCGTTGTATTAAATTACTGTGTGCTCTGGTGTCACAAAACCATCTCATTTCACTGAACTGTACATGCAGAAGGTGAATTATTATTTGATTTTTTTTTGTACACTTACTGACTTTAACCCACATTTTAGAATAGTTGAAAGGCATGGCTGACACGTTTTGCCCACCAGCAGAGTCACTTCTCTGCTTCTTATGTTTTGAAAAGATCTGCCTTGTGTATTACTTGAATTACAAAACTGCATGCTGAGGCATTCCACCAAGCGATGGGCAACAGAGGAGACCTTCTGGGAAGCAACGAGATGCAGATGCTTCTCGTAATACACCAATCAGTCCACTTCTTACTGGCCTTTTTCTTTGAAAGCTGATTTAAAACAAAGGTTATCTCACAGCACTGAAAAGTCTGTGTTAAATACAAAGAGCACACCGACCGTATATAAACAGGTTTCACAACCCTGCACAGATTAGACGCTTGCAGCCACATAGTGCTACCTGACTTCATCATCTGCAGTGCAACAAATGTACTAAAAGTAGCTGGTGAGCCCAGAAACTGGTTCTGCCTGAGGATGGGAGGCTGTTATGGGAAAGTTCCTACTTGTGTTTCAGCCTCATGTGGAACTGAACTGGGGCTGCAGTGGTGAAAATGCAGCTGCTTGGACTCCCAGTTCCATGGGCTACCGCACTGGGGAGCCTGAGCCTTCTGTCCTTCACAGTCACTCCTGAACAGCACTGGCTTAAAAGAACACACTTGAGTCCTCGGCTGTAAGAGATAAATCAAGAAATAACGAAACTTGGTACAGATTGCAGGGATGGTCCCACACTCTCCATGCAAAGTTATTGATGGGGGATGAACACATGCTGCAAGAAAGCCTCCTTGGAACATCTGGCAGGGTTGTAAATAGCTGAGTATTCCCAGAAGACAGGAGAAAGTTAAAAAGGAAGAAAGGTTCTGCTTTGTGCTTGCTGCTGCTAGCGAAAATATACATTAGTATAGATCAGGAGGCCAGAATAGAATTCTTAGCCAGGTGGAGTCCATTTCTTAGCAGCAGTTCTATTCTGAAATTCCATAAACATCGATGAAGCCACCAGGGAGCAAGCAGAAATAATTAGGGAATCTGCACATCCAGAGCGAAGTTAAGCCCCCTGCTACCGACCCCTTCTTCAGTGCTTTGCATGGCTTGGTGGTGCCCACAAGCCAACAAAATGTGTCTGTGGAGAACGAAAACAAGGTTACTCAAAACAGGTGTAAAGAGCACCCCAACGTCCCTGTGCAGCTCCCCCAGCTTGAGCTTCATTTCAGGGCTCACAGGCACATGTGACACAGAACCACCAGGGAACACCCGTCACCAAACTGGAAAACAGAATTTCGTCATATACCTAACATATTTTCCCATTCTCCTCTGGCGAACAGTGTCAGTTTGGCCTTTGCTGCCTCAGAGGCTTAAAAGCCTTTTTGAAACCAGCATGTACTATTTCCTTAAAAACAATTTGCAACTTCCAGGCTGCATGGGATGGTCACTCCATCGAGGTCAACTGTTAACGCAAGGAACCCGCGTCTACAGCTCAAGCTCAGAAAAAGTGAAGGAACTTTGCTCAGCCTTTTGTTAGAGTGTTCTCCTAAATAAAGATGAGTTTTATCATATAACCAGGCTTTCTTTCAAGAAAGAGCTTCTGCTTTCTAGTGCATCTCTAAAACAAAATTCAGATATATTGCTTTGGTATTAAGTTCGAGAGCTCCCACTGTTAACCTGAAGCTATGTTTCACCTCCAAAGCATTATATTGAAAAAGAAAGATATTTGCAAGTCAGTTTTTAAAACTTTAATATTTCACTTGAGTTTCATTTATGCAGGGAGAGGAAAGAACCTTTCCAACATTGTTACTGTATCATTTACATTGCAATCAGGTTCTCGATAGCCCACTTAGCTACTCTTTGGCATTTCCCAGCTTCTGCTGTAGTCTCTATTAAAAAACCCAGCCAGGATAAGAGGCCACATGCCACATACACCATTTAGTGGTGACCAAAGCCCTACTCACACCCAGTTCTGAAGCGTTTAGCTGTGTTGGCTCATCCCAAGTGAGCTCACACTAATTGGATGGAAGAAAACAAATTCAGCCCATATTGCTCCAAGCTCTGGGATGTTCTTCATCCTCCTTCTCCGAGCTGCAGTTCCGTTGCCCAAAGCTCCAGCTGGGCACAGAGGGTAACAGTCCACCTCCGCTCAGCCCATTCAGGGAGCATGAAACCTCTTTCTTGTTCCTTTCTCCTCATTCTGGGGCTTCATCCTAGGGAAGTTTGCTACAGACGAGCAAACAAGCAAGCGTATGATTCATTTTAAGAAAACGGGTACACTGAAATGAACTAGATCTACTCACATACTTAATGCAAAGCATATGCTTAAATGTCATCAGGATCCCTAAATCTTCACAGAACCTCCACTGAAACAAACCTCTACTGGAAAGAAATGATCAGCCTGAAGCGATGTGCACCACCCCACATTTGAAGCACAGTGGTTTCAAATGTGTTTCCAAAGCCTCTGTGTAACTCCTATGCATGTTTGGTTTGATTACTGCACATGATAGCCTCAGGGAAATGTACCTTATTTTTTAATGTACTTTATCAGTTGCTAATGTGCTTTATCAGTTGCTAAACATCATCTGAAGGTATTCAGCATGAAGTATATGCAGTATGAGAAAGACTAATATTCACTCTTCTACTGTATCACTTAGGCTGTAACCAATCTGCAAAGATAAGGGTTCTGAAAGAAGCTCATAGAGCTCCTTATTGATGACAAAACCAGGAACCTTAAATTTGGATTCCAGCCCATCTTACCACCTTACAAATGCAAGTCTTCATTAAAATTTAAATTGGGGGTGGAGCGGGGAGCCTGTTTTGGGGCAGACAGACAAACGGGGGCTGCTTCATGCTGTCTTTCACTGTCATTGAATTCACCAGAGCTTCTGTTGCTGTTTCCATTAAGTGTTAAAATTGTCTTTAAAAATAGCTAACTATCCTCTTTGGTATTTGTGGTATGTACTCTGCAAGAGATTCAAAACAATGATTACTATTAGTGCCATGTCCTCTTCTTCCATCCAGCCCACAACCAGCCATGGGTTTCCCTTCTCCTTCTGCCTTCAGGCTGGAGGCTGCTCAGAGCTCCTGCCTTCTGCCTGTTTTGTCTCCTTTTACAACGGCTCAGAAGAAGAATGGACTATTTCACAAGAAATTGGTTTAGCATTAATATAAGAAAGATCATTGAAAAGTATGTTGTTTGTATCATTCAGAACAGTGCACTATTTTAGCCTTTTATGAAGACATAACGAGGTGGATGGATGATGGCAGAGTGGTGGATGTGGTCTACCTTGACTTCAGTAAAGCATTTGACACAGTCTCCCACAGCATCCTCACAGCTAAACTGAGGAAGTGTGGACTGGATGATCGGGTAGTGAGGTGGACTGGGAACTGGCTGAAGGAAAGAACCCAGAGTCGTGGTCAATGGGGCAGAGTCCAGTTGGAGGCCGGTATCTAGTGGAGTGTCTCAAGGGTTGGTACTGGGGCCAGTGTTATTCAATATATTCATCAACGACTTGGATGAGGGAA
>VWYH01002944.1:450133-482837 GCA_013399365.1 Pampusana beccarii | reverse complement strand
TTCCACTTAAATATGAGAAGAAACGTCTTCTCAGTGAGGGTAACAGAGCACTGGAACAGGCTGCCCAGGGAGGTTGTGGAGTCTCCTTCTCTGGAGATATTCAAAGCCCGTCTGGATGCCTTCCTGTGTACCCTTATCCAGGTGTTCTTGCTCCAGCGGGGGGATTGGACTGGATGATCTTTTGAGGTCCCTTCCAATCCCTAACATTCTGTGATTCCGTGAAAATCCAGCATCATTCTCTGTGCTTACTCACCTATCCACATAGAGTTAGACCAGGCACAGTCCAAGCAGAGTAATTAACAAAGCATTACTTTGATGACAAAATACTTGCGGTTTTGTCCATCTGCTTTGGGATTTCTCTGCCACAAGGTCATTTCATTAGTTCGGCGTTTTGTTGTCCACGGTATGTACAGAACATCCATTCCAGTCTTTGGAGAAACACACAAAGCACTGAGTGTCAGAGACAATTAAAATAACCTGGGTAGGGTTGGGCAAGCCCAACCATTCTCGTTTAATTATGTGCCATGTTTCTTTCAGCAGGGTGTATGCCTGTCTCCTGAATTATGTGGGCATACTTCTCACCAGGTGTGGGAGAGAGAAACATATCTTGGAGCATAGCTAGAAGCAAAATTTTTTAAGTCTACCTCAAGAATGGGCAAATTTTAAAATAATACAAAGAGGTACTAATCTCTCTTATAACCTGCGGACACCAAGTACAGTATAATCATCCCCTTGTCTTTTTGCTAAGAGTGTGCTATTCCAGTGCACTGCGTGGCCTGAAACAAGGGTGGTCCTGGCAATTGGACTCCGTAATCTGGCTGTGATGGGTTCCTAATTTCAAGTGCACTGGCTGGCTGATCCTTGTTACAGCTTTATAATTTCTTACTTAGACAAGGCACAAACGACCAGGTGAGCTCCAGCAGAGGCAGGAATTGAACACACGTGTTCCAGCCCACAGGCTGCCATCCCCAGCGGCCATCCTTCCCCCCAGCAGCAGCAGAGGAGTTCACCAGGAGGTATCTGAGGTCGATACTGGCCCCCAGGACCAACACAAAGCTAATGGCAAGTGACAAACTGCTCTCCTGCAGCTCCGGCTTCAGAATCCCTGTGGCGACTTAGCCAAAATCAAATTGTCTTCACCCACACATCTCCACACTTGTGGGAAGCTCTCTCTGAGTGCCCAAAAAAGCAAGTGAACCCAACAGCAGATATGCTTTCTTGTCACACCAGGGATAAGGTATACATCTTCAGCAATTTTTTACAGGGACCATCTTATCCGGATCATCGCTGTGACAATAAAAGTGGGCACTTTCCACTCTATTCCTAGGAAAAAAAAACCCTCACAAAACCCCATAATGCTCAGCAGCACATATTTCACCAATCTCTGCAATAGCCACAAATCAGCAATAACCTGGTCTTCTGAATATATTGTTAGCACCACAAAGCAAAGAGCACAGAGAACATGAAAAGAGATTGAAACAGGTGAGTATAATGAGGACATTTTAATGGTCATTTTAAGTCCTCTTTAATCCAACCTTGATATTTGAATTTACAGAGAGTCCATGCCATGAGCTTTTTGTTTCAGCATCTGTACATCATCAAATACTGCTGGAGGGGCACTCATGCACTTAGACTTTAAAAAGACTAAAAAATCTGAAGAAACCTTCAGAAAACATCAAACAACTCTCAAGCATTTCAAGTTCCCCACTAGTAGCAGGGAAGATACCAGAATGCTTTCTACTCACAAGCTTTTTGTGTTTCTTCTTAGTTCTATATTGCCTGTAAGTAAAGTTTGCCTGAGCACAAGAAATTACCATTTACTTGAGTTTGCCTTCTCCATTCTCTTCACTCCTGATATTTCAGTTCTTGTAACAATAAACTGCATCTCACTTTTATTTCAGTCTGTTTTCAGATAAACATAAAACCCCTAATAAATTTTCTCCAAACTTAATTTTAGAATCAAAGGAATTTCCATATTTCCCCATATCACTGAGAACTGCAGTCACATACACTGCGGTTCAGGAGCTCCAGCTAAAAATACTTCGAGTTCAGGGGAGTCAAACCAACTTTTCTGTGTGGTTACAATGAGCACAAGCAGTGCTCATCTTTTCTTGGGATTTTTGAGTAACTGATCACTCAGGATCTCATTGAGTATAATATTCCATGTTGCTCTCCCACACTATGAGGTCAGGAAGGCTGTGCTTTTAGGTGGATGGGCCACCGACAGGGCACTGGATCAGCCTGATGGCTCGTGATCCCTAATCTTCAAGAAGGCAGCAGTTTCCTGTATTTAGAGAGGTTCACTAAAGCCTGATGTTAAGTGTTTTGAGAAGATGACATGATAGGAAGCCCAGCAGGTTTTGGGGCATTTTGTACATGCCTCAGACAGTTCGTACCACGTATTTGCCATGTCTCCGCAGGCTATGTTCTTGGTTGAGCACAGCTAGCACTGGTCACCAGCAATGGAGCTGTGATCCAGAGGAAGGGTGGGTGGTGAATCTCCATGGCTTGAGATGGGAGAATGCATCTTGTCTATTCCTGTGCATGGTGTTTCTGACACATCAGAGATGCAGCAGGCCCACCAAGTACATGCTGCCTACATGGCCAGATGCACAGTAGCTCCTTGTTCCTAAACCTGTAGAAGAGTAGCCCATTAGATGTTATTAGTGGAGAAGGCTTTTGATCACTGCCGCTACACACTTAATGATTTAAAGTTGTAACACACATTGCACGGAAACATTCATCTTATACTATTTAACTATGAAGAATTTTGAACATTTCTAAAGGACCTGATAGTTGTCTTCAACTTATTTTTTACCTCAGTGTCTTTTGGAGACTTCTGGGCCAGGGAAGTAACTTCAATCCTACCTCCAAACAAATGTTTATGTGAGTCAAAGAAGCTCACTTTTATATACATATTTAAGCAGATGTTATGTCTCCATCTTTTAAGGAATACAGGACGAAATAATACTCAAATCATAGGTAATCCATATTTTTAATGTAATTTCCAAGTATGTTTCAGTTACGCAAGTCTTTCTTTTTGCAACTTGGGTTAAGACAAAATACAGCTGAAATGCCTCTGAACAAGGATATTAATTTGAGGAAAGGCTGACTTTGTTTCATTTTAATCTGAAGAGAGCAATAACTATGCAAAATGCCTAATATTAACATGATTCACTAACTGCAACTATATAGAAAGGTATGTTGACTGGTAAAATCTTCAAGATATACAAGAAGATTTTAACAAATTTCATCCTAGGAGCCTTAGAGTTGTACAGCCATCTGGCTGGTTCTTGGGCTGCAGCAGTCTGGTTCATTTGTGCACCTGATGCAATAGCATTTTAACCTACCGTTGTTGATCCAGAAATGCTGGAATTAAATGTTTGGACCCTCACCTTAATTTTCCACTGAAGGACATGCAAAAAATCAGTACTTCCCCTATTTTATTTCACTTTGTTGAACTTTCAGTCTAGTAAATCTTTGCATGGCTCTTAGTGGGTTTGATTCATACAGAGCTCTGTTTCACACCCACAGCAGCAAGGAAGGGAAAACATCCTTGTATTCCTGATGTCAAAGAAGTAGGACCTTTTTTTTCTGTCTCTGATAGTAGGCCAGAGTATAAAATACAAAAGTTTCCCTGTAACCCAGGCCAGAATATTCAGAAGTAGCAACTGCTGTTTTCTGTCTATAGAATAAAAAATGATGTTCAGTCTTTCTTCAGTGCAAAAACCTGCTGCTGGATGAATCTACTTGTTCCTGAGACTGCTGAGAAGTTGAGACTCTATTGTCTGAGGCTTAAGAAAGCCTCTCTTGAGTTCAACAGACTTTGAGGTAAAATGTTCAAGAAAAGGTTTGCTTAAATCAGAGTCATGTGTGTGATGATTTAAGAATATAAACAAAGTGGGCCTTTGAGGAAGTGGTAACAGCTTATTAGACCAGCAGAAAGTTGGGTAAAAGGAGTGTGTAAGTTTTTATCTTACCCAAAGGGCTTTCATGCCTGAAAGCTCTTCTCTCTCATTTCCAGCTGCATCAAGCAGTCAAATGGAGAGGTAACTTCTCCACACAAGCCTTATCTCTATTGGGGAAAAACATCATGTCTCCCTGCCTGTTCTGATGGGGAATTGCTGTAATTTGTAAGTTGATTTTCTTCTCAAAACTCTTCTCACTGTCTGAGTCCGATTCTCTTGGAAAGCTTTAAACAACAACATACTTCTCCATACTCGGGTCCCCTCACCACAGATATTTACAACTTAAGGATAAAGTACCCCAGTATTAAAGCAAACTGTTCTCCTTTTACCACCAATACAATAAAAAATAGGGGTTTTTTGTTTGGTTGGTTTGGTTTGGTTTTTTTTCAGTGTGGCCGAAATCCTCATAGAAGAGTAGTGTAGTTTATCGGTTGGAGTATGGACCCCAGGTCAGGAAATCAGGCTCTGCTCCTCATCTGCCACTCAGCAGTTTTGCCATGTGAGTAAAGTGAGAATTTTGCAGGCTGTGCTGATCTGTGTCCAAGCAGAAGCTGCACCACTACAGTTAAGGTAAGGCTCACCCCACACATACACCCTGCTACGAGGGAGTTGCACCTTCGGTTCAGTGCCGTGCCAGCACAGCACGGCGCTGACTCCAGGCTCGGGGCAGAAACAAATTTGTATCTGGCTGCAGAAGAGCCCACAAACAGGTGCCTGTGCCTCCAGATCTCCTCTCACTTATCTGCACGTTCATTTTAAGTTTCAGGGAGACTGGAACAGAGATTTTTGCATCCATTATAGCAGCTCTTGCAATTAAACTGTAATCTTCTTTGGGGTGATCCTACAGAAATTACTAATTAATATGTCACATCACTTAATATTAAAGAAACAGTGTTGTCAGAGTTGTAGGGTACAAGGAGTCTAGGAAGTTCATTAGCGTTCTTCACCAGATAAATCTGGAAATGTAGCGGTACATGCTAAATGATGAAAAGATGTTCAGGTACCTTTCTCAGGGAAATGACTTCTCTTCCCTAGAGGGTTGTTGTGATTGCTCGGAAACTGCATAATCTGAGGTGGTGATGCCTGTCTCTTCTCCTGAAGGATTAGAAACCTTCCCTGCCAGAAAATATTTAGAGTATAGTTTGTCTTCCATTGTGTTCAATTCCCAAAGCAATTACATCAGAAAGACTTAGAACTGGACCAGTGTGATTTTCTTTTAAACTGATACCGTTTTATCACTAGAAACTTACTATCAAAGCATGTTCTGGATGTGCGGGTGCCTATTCTTCTAGAATTGTTATTTCCCTGGTGATATTGAAAACTGTCTCTACATGAAGAGGATGGTATTCCTCTACCTAAGTCAGTATGGATAATATTTTGTGAATTCTAGTTTTGGCAAGACCTAAGAAAAAGATACAAGTTTAGTTCAGAGGGTACCTCGGCTTCCCATTGCTCTCTACTCTTAGTTCTGATTTCTGTACCAAGGACTGTTACTGCTCTGAGGACAACAACTATGGATTGTCTCCAGCTCTTACATCCAGAGGTTATGGAATATGCATCCATAAAGTGAGAAATACTTTCTCCTTTTATTACAGTGGTGGCCAGATGGGGTAGCAGTGTGTGTTTGTAATTATGTCATCTAAATTTGTTTGGCCAATTACCTCAAGGCATACATTGTCACACGCTACAGGGAAATTCCCCTAAATATGAAGGGGAACACTAATTTATGAGCTAAATCATTGTATCTAACAAAAGCATAAATATACAACTAAAACTCAAATGAAAACATTTCCAAGTTTTTCTTTCTAATTCCTCCTTATGTCCTTAGGGAAGAAAGCAAGACATGGTAAAGCAACAGCAGAGAACAGAAGGAAGATATCTGGCAAGTGGGCCAAGCTACTTAGAGAAAGATTTTTTAAAAAAAAAACAGCTTTAAAAAGAGTTGAAGATGCAAGGGGAAAGAGTATGGAGAGGAGACAGCTGAATGGTCTAATCTTGCCTCCTTGAGAACTGACCCATAGAAGTTAACTGGCACTGGGCTTAGCTGTATTTTGCAAAAATACATCCTCTAGCAAGTCATCCAGCCCTAGCCTATGGTCTACAGCTCACAGGGAAATAAGTTCACTCCTCGGCTAACACAAACCAGGAGAGGGATTCTGGAAAGAACAGACTGAGACTGACAACTAGACTGGAGAGGCTGAATGTTTCTGTGACAGGGATGCAGGGATGGCGAGAAGAATGTCTGCCCCGCTCAGCTGTGCCACCTCTACAGTGTGGGGCTGGATTTTAGTTTCCATTGTGTTTAGGAATCCAACCCCAAATTTCTAGTTTTTAGCAGGCAGGGTTGTGTGTGGGGGGGGTTGTTTGTTTGTTTTTGGATTTGTTTTTTTGTTTGTTTAAAGGTAGTGGCACCACTGCTTTGCTTTGGTTTTAGTACATTCTAGGGTATAAGTTACTGTTCTGTCTCAGGCTATTGATATCATTTTGCACCTTTTTGCTTCTGACTTTATTATCTCTTAGAATACTGGTTTCTGTTCTGGCTAGGACACAGAGCCACTTAACTTTGAAATATAATAAATAATCATCCATGATCAATATATTTCAGACAGCAGCAGCAAATAAGTCAGTAACTATCTATCTAGGAGTGATAGTCATTTGCTAGGCATTAAGAACCATCTTAAGATAACTTTGAAACACAATAAAACTATAGACCATTTTTTTAAGGCAAAATGAGGCATCCAGCTCTTCCTTCCTTCCCATACTTTAATGTCTTTCCCCTTCTCTCTTTCCTCTTTCAGACCAGGCCTCTGAAAAGGTTAGTTGTGTTTCTACAGCAATCTGAAGAACTGAGTAATTCAAAAGGGGAACATCTTTCTCAGTATTAAGTAGCTTGTCCATCAGCAAGATACTATACCAATGTGTTAAGATACAGTTCTAGTGTATCCTCAACTATTCTCAAGCTTTCCTGCTGTTCCTCCAGTAACAACAGTTCAAGCTTTCAGGCCTCGACACCTCGAGGAGCATTAGCCCCATGTTTCTCAGAAATATTTGCAAATATGCAAAATGAGTTTGATACTTCCCCCCACAAAATGAAGGAAGTAATTTAGGAAAAGCTGATGTAACTTAGAAAGAAAAGGCTCAGCTTCCATTTCATCAGTTACAAGCTTCCATTTCATCAGTTATGAGATTCCTTTCCATCAGTTACGTGGTACTGAAGGCGAAGGGTGATCATTTACCCAGAGTGCAGAGGTCACTTGCCATTAGCTTCCATATTTGCAGGTATTTTGGTAGGGTTTGGGGAGCGGGATGCAAGTCTTTTCAATGAGAGGGTATTTTACACGTTGCGAACTGAGCACCTCATTTCGAGTTTTCCGTAGGGCCTCAGCCTCTACTGTACTTGGCTCAGTGCATTCAATTTGGGCTGATTTCAGCAGCTAAATGTCACAGGCTTGTGTCATTGCTTGCAATTGTTTGGTACCAGAGGCACAAACGAAGGAGCTATGGAAAAACCAGACAGCACACTGTGGGAGCTCAATTGGTTGCTGATAGAGGTGGGGAAGACAGGAGAGTAATTTTGACCTTTTATGTCTAAATGTGTCTTTCAGATTTACCTTTTGATAACTTTTGATATCATTAAAGTGGTGAAAGAGTAACAAAAGAAAAAAAAAGGCAGAAAGTTAGATCAAGCTGAGACATCCAGAGGTATTTCGGGGTAGTGATGGATGAGTACCCCCACAGTACTTCAGCTGTTGCAATTTTAGATGCAGAGTCCATACCAAACACAAGAAGTGGATGTGACATGCAGTGAGCATAAGTACATTACACAGACAGGAGGAGGAGAGACTGCGATTTTTCCTGCCCCTTCCCAGGTCTCCTGTTCATAGGTACTCTGGATGCACTTCCAATAGGCCAGTGACACTTTTCAAGGCTGCTTCTGGTTCCCAGGCTCATGACTCCAGGCTGACAGGCCTTTCTATGTCAGTATTTTCTCAGCAGACAATTTGTTCTCTTTAGTAATTTTCACCTCTAACCCGGCCACCTTGCTGGCTGCTCACATCAAGGTTGGTTTTTTGTCTTTTTCTCCGTTACGTTTGTCTGCCAGGTTTGAGTCTTTGTACATTTGGCTTATGGCTTCCCCCTTTTCCTTATCATCCCATTTGACAAGATCCTAAATCAGATACTCATACTGAAATAAACATTATGATATCCACATATCCTCATCAATCAGTGTGACCGTCTCCCATCAGTGCCTCCTGTGTCGGTTGTTGGTTAGGTTTGGGTCTCTGCCCTCTTGCTTGTGGCTTCCTCCTTTTCTTACCACCCCCTTTGGCATTGAAAAGGTCCTTGCCAGACACCCTTCAGGGAGCACACACTCTCTCCTTCTGCACACCCTCACAATAATCATTAGGATCTTGCCAAGCAGTGTGGAACATGCTACCAGACAGCAAAAAAACTGGTGTAACATCCAGCATATTCCATAGTAGTAGCAGGACTTGGAATTTGACACAAAATTTCACCAGAAGCCAGCACGCAGACTTTAAAATGGGAACATTATGTTTAAACAACTGAGTGCCCAAAAGACTGTGAGCTGCTACATCCTATATCAGCTGCATTTGGGAGATAACATGGTTGGTAACTCCTGCAAACAAAGAATTGCAATAATCCAGCCCTGAGAAGCCAAACTAATTCAAAATCCTCCCCTCTTAGGAAGGGACACAGCCTGCTGATATTTCATAGCAGCACAAAGATGGCCTGGTAATACAATGCACACATATCTGTTGATCAGTCTGACAACAGTATGAAAGCTTAACTCTGGGTGATGGATTTAAAAGTGCAAGATGAGGTGAATAGCAGAATGGCAGTCACATTCAGCATATGTCTCCTAACATAAGCCTTATTCAGCTCTTCATGATTACTGTGCTGACTTTCTTCTCATGTTTCCTTACAGTTTGGCCTAATACAGTTGCTGCTGTCTCCCCTGCCATGTTCTGGGTTTGTCTCCCCGACGTTTGTTTCTTTTCTGTCTTTGTGGTTTTTGTTTGTTTTTAATGTTGAAAGCTCAAACCTGCCACACGCAGCCCCTGGGACCCTATCAGACAAGATATCCACTATGATTAAGAGTAAATCTAAACAGAAGCTGGTAAGGCATCCACAGTTGTAATCATCAAACAAAACAGATTTAACTGATAGTACTCAATGGTGCCAATATAGTAAAAACGTGAAGATTCAAACTCACTGCTGTTTTTCCTCATTTACCTGTCAGCTGGCTTACAACAGTGAACATGGAGTAATATGGGGCACAGAAAAGGAGAAGCTAAAACTCATTCTTTGCATGAAAAGCTGGAGCCCCAGATCTGCCCAGCACTGTCCATACTCCCACCTCTCACAGGTGCCTGTGCCCATGCCCACTGTGAGCAATGCGGGATGGCTGCTTCTCTCCACACTCCCTTCTACAAAAACCCTGCCTCTGTGGGGTAAGGCAGCGTTAATTCAGTCCAGAGAAACAGTAGGAAGCCTGAACCATTGCAGTTAACAGAGCAGCGTACAGCAAGGGCAAAGATGCACCTGCTACCTTTGTGCTAATCAACACTTCAAATCTATCACATGCCTCAAATTAATTTCCAGCTGAAAAGCAATCCTTTTTCAAGCATTTGATATAAACCATACATAGAAATTCAACATAGCTTTGATTTGTGATAATTTTTCTGATAAAAATAGTTATTTATGACAGTTTCAAATTTGATGAAATAAATTCATTTCAGTAAACTCCAATTTTTTTGTTGACAAAACTGAAGAGCATTCCCTTGGCAATTCCTGTGCCAAGTACTCCAGAGATCCCACCTAACCCTGTGTCTGAATATCATCTCATCAGCACAATGAGACCTAAGGAATGCCTCCACTGCAGTCTCTGAGGTGGTTATACGGCACAGGAATGTTCATATTAACTCTGAACTAGTGGGGACAGAGGGGATTGTGCAGTTGATGGGACACCCATTAACAGTGCACAGTCAAGTAAGGTATCACACAGTGCGGTGCAGCTGTGCAGCTGGGCTCCTCCTTCCCTCTCTCCTCAGCTCAATCAAATCAAGCTTAATCCATCCTTGGAGCTACCTCTGTCAGTCCTGTGACAGCCACAGGGGGCTTGGAGAGGACTAATTTAGGCTCATCAGTAGAAAATTCTTGAGGAAAAGAGCTACTCATTCCTCAGTCATCACTGGGAGAGAGCTGGCACAGAACTATTCATTTGGAATTGCCCTAAAAAGGGGTATTCATTCCCTGAGAAAAGCTGTAATCTCAGCAAATTACCACAAAGCAGAACAAGTACATGTGGCTGGCGTGTTCGGTCTGTTGTTGGCTGGCTTTAGATATGGTGCTTATGTGCTTGGAGCTCTTGCAAGTGGCTCTATCAAAGAACCAGCCCAATATTTCAAGTCAGCATCTGAGATCTCCTGAGTATATTTCCTGGGCACTGAGGTGGGCTTCTTCAGTGCTCTGGTTGGACTTGGGCTCTCCTACCATCCCACTGATCACCTGGCAAGAAGAGAACACAAATCTGGGAACGGGGTGCTGCTGCTTCCACCCTGAGATGCACTCCTGATCCTCTCTACAAGAGCAGGGGAAGGAGTGTCCCATAGGAGCAGACCAGCAGAGGAGAGAGAATGGTCCTTCCTTACCTGCTGAAGGACACCTAAGCGACAGTCATTTAGTGAAGTGCCAGTCACCTCCCCTGGCTGAGGAGCTGTCTGTAACCCAGTACAACAGTCACAAACAGAGCTTGCCTTTTGATGCAGATGTACAGCCCCCTGCCATGCTTTTCAGAGGCAATCCAAAGTAAGAGCAAAGCTGTCTACCAGTATCATGAAAGCAGGTAATAAGCAGTGAAAGAGGCTGTCTGTGGTGTTACGGGGGAATACACGTATTTCCTCCAAGAGGAATAATCTCAGAATAAATTTGCTTAGTGCTAATGAGAAGGTACTGGTATTCAATTGCATGTGGTTTCCATGCATGCTGAAAAACCATGCAGTCTCATTAATCCCCTTTAACTGTGAAGCGTTTTTCTTTCACTTCTAATGTTCTCAAGCCCAGGAAGTGCCAAGGGGAATACAGGACAGGCTGACTACAGAGGAGTTATTTCTTCTGAAATCACTCTCATCTGTCTGTCAGGAATTATTGAAACAACTGCAGTAAATCCTGAATTTTTAATATGGTTCACAAGTTCAGAGACAGAAAAATCAGTGCTCAGACAGCGGGGATTGCGGTAGTTATCTACGATGTCAGGATACACGTTTCTGTAAAAGGAAATCAAACGCGAAACTGCATTGAAAAAAAAGGTGATCAAATATAGTCAGAAGACAAAGAATGACTGATGGAAAGTGGAAGAAGATGGGCCAATAGAAATGGGTATGAAAGGGCCAGAAGAGAAAAATGAGCTCTCTGCCTGATTCCCAAATATATGGGTCTGTATTTGCCAACACCACAAATGTAAAGTAATAGTACCCAAACAGTGTAACATAGGCTGCTGTGTTAACTCTCAAAAATCCAGATAGCCTGAATCCTTATAGAATTCTTGGTTGCAAACACAGCAAAGGAGCCATGACTCCAGGGGAGCTACAGATTGCTTGAGATGGCCTTGTTGCCCACAAATCACTGACTGGGAATGACTGGTACAGGCTGAAATCTTCCTCACGGACCCCTCAGCCTCAGGAGGGAAGCACACAAGGTACATGAGGAGGAGTGGCTGCTGTACCACATGTGTTTCTCAGATGTGGTTGTGGCCCCACTGAAGCTGGAGTGTTGAACTCCACATTTACGTCGACATAGCAAAATTCATGCAAGGACACAGGGACGGAATTTACATTCAGGAAGACAGGCGTGCATATGGGTATTTACATCCGTATACATTGAGAGATGCAGCTCGGTCAGAAGTGTCTTAAGGAGCTCCCGTAGGCATGAGGCAGGAGTCAAGTCAGGCTGGAGGGTGAAGCACAAAAAGGAAACACGAAGCTCAGCTGGAGCTGGGGAAAACAGCAGAAAGAGGACATGGTTCACAAACTGCAGCAGACCTTGTTTTGTCCTACCACGATGGGCAAGACACTGAGGTCTTCTTCTGCCATGCCCAAGACTGCCCAGTCCTGCAGGCAGAAGGCCAAACTGCCGTGAAGAGAAGATGGCCTGAAAGTCAAAGAGAGCCAAGAGACTGTGCGTTGCAAGCAGGGGAAATAGAGGTGGTCTCCTGCCAGCTTCGACAGAGTGGCCAGTAAAAGTCTGTGATTAAAATGTAGAAATGTCAGTGTGATTTATATTTGTTCACATATAGCCGATTGTCTATGGACGCACTAGAGTCAATTGCAGTCCGGTCAGTGTAGTCCATGGCACCTGATGTAGGAGGGTAATTGATCTGTTGAGAAGTAAGTTTCTACTTTAGGATGAGATGAATCATGATATCAGCTTTATTGACTAGGTTTCTATTGATTATAAGGGGACTCTAGAGTCATTTGCTGAGATGTAGATGCCTGCAGTCTGGACATCCACATGAATCCAGCTGATTACCCCTAAATCAAAGAACAACAAGGAAAAGTCAATGACAACAGCAAGTTCTGGCCATTACATGCAACAGCATTCCAGGAAATAAACATGATTTCCTGGATCTGTAAAAGTCAAATACACTTCTTCGGGTTTCCAGGAAATGTTTTCTGAGATCTGTCTGAATGCAACAGCATCAATCAAAGTTAGTGGTGAAAAGATGTTTTGAGAGAATCTCTCCACGAGCAGCCAACAGTTTCCATTTCCAACAACTATACTTGCTTATGTAGACACTGTGTACGGATAGGCAGGGTTTTCTGATAATCTTGATGGCTTCTGATGGGGTTAAGTATGTTGAGTTGGTCTTGAGACATTCTGCCTACTGCAGAAACTCAAGATTAGCTGGTGCCATGTTCTGGGCTAGCCAGCACAGACCTTTCTTGCCATGTAGATGCATTGCCTGGATGTTCTGCCTGGGTGTGGTAACCTCTCTTCCAAGCTAACTTCATAATTATGCAATTTTGCAAAATTCCTGATATTAATCAAAACTCTGGTCTTACAGCTTCAAGGATCTCTTGAGCATGCAACATTTATTACTGCACTAAAAGGTTTCTCAGAAATGAGAGGTGGCTTTACAGTGGAGCAGTTTGACATCAGGGAATAGCAAGAGATGCAAGACCTTAAGACCTGCTAATAGATCTTCAAAGCGCTGAGGGAAAAAGAGCTTCAGGTATTCGGATGTTGGTAATGCACGTACTACCAAGAGGGTCAGATCTGAGCCTAAGCTACTCCTTCATATCAGAATATTTCTGCCAGTGAAGCTGGCTGGCTTTCTCCAGCCCTTGGCTACCATGGAAACTAACAGTTTCGTGTTTTAAGGATGGTCAGGCAGCTTGGACTTTTGTTAGATGGCAAGTCCCTGCTAACACCGTGGGGATATCTGGTTAACCGCTAACCCAAATACACACCAAGGCCAGACATAGTGATCAGAGGAGCCCAGACAGCCCAGCCCATGGGAATCAGCCCCTCCCTAAGCCCATCACAGGTGAATGATTAAACAGTTGCCATGCTGCAGAACCCACTAAGGCTTTCAACAGAAGGATGTTGCTCTGTACTGCTATGCAGACCAAGGGGAACTTGCTAAAAGGACTTACTGTGGGATGTTGGAGTGTGCTACATCTGATGGTCCTTAACAAGCACCACAATGGAAACACATCTCCATAGGAGCCTCACTGTTACATCTTCGGCCATCAGAGTTTAATTAGGGATTGAATAGGTCAGCCTGAAGCTTATGTGGAAGAGCTTGGTGAGCAAAACCTACATAAATCTATGAGAGACAGGAAGTCTGAGTGGGAGTGTGTCCAGAAAGGGCAGGAGAGCTTATTTTTTGAGTGTACATGTAGACTTCACACTGTATTTAGACTTTCGTACACTGAGGATGTGGGACCTGGATATAGTGCAGCAGATTGATTAGCTGGTTTCACCCTAAATGTGGGTCATATGAAGAGACAAAGAGTGAAAAAGAAGAAGAGGTCCTGCCCCACTAACTGTGGGCTGCAACCAGGTTTGCCTCGAGGTTTTCTCTGGGTGGGATCTATATTTCTGTATATGCCGTGCACACAGAAACCTGTCACGGGAAGGTCTCTTCACTGCATGCAGACACACTGCCAACAACCATCCCCACACAGCTCATTCCTCGGCACACAAATCGATGCTCGCACTTTGCCTACAGAGAGCTCACATCCATCACAGCAGTGACAGCACCTGTGGCATTAGCCCATGAAAAACAGAGGCAACTAGACGGCACAGGCTGTTGCACAAAATTAAACTAATTATGAGAAATAAGGAATTGGTTGGTAGGGGCTAATCTAGAGATGGCTTGAGTGATAGTTCATTGTTTGATTCTTTACATACACAGAGAGAAATAAAGACTACTATGCAAATATAGAAATATATTTTGCACATATTAAATTGCTGTACAGAGCTTGTTGAATGTTGCAGATAGAGCACGACTTCCAGAAGAGCAACAGTCAGGGACTTTTTACATTCTAAGAACAGCAGCAAAACAGTTCTTGCAGTCCCTTTTGTACGCCATGGATTTCAGTGGCAGCTGGAGCCAGTTTAGCTGTAAAACAATACTTAGCAACCCTCTAACAAGCATTGATGGTGGATCTGGGGAGAAGTCCCATTTGTGCCTTAAATGCTCACTTTCTGCAAGAGGAGCTGGCACTGAGAGCTGTTAAGGAAACTGTTTGGTGCTCACAGATGGGAGGATGACTTGTGGACATCTTGAGGATGTAGTGTTTTCTCAGCCAGGATTTCCAGGTGGTTGGTTGCCTGGAACGCCAGGTACCTGAAAACTGGTAGGCTGTTGGTAAAATGGAAGATTTCTGGTGAAAACAGGAGTTTGACACCAACGTGAAAGATTTGGCAAGTGTGTGTAATGACAGGAACTTCTGCAGCAGCAAAAGGTCAGTTTACTGTTCTGAATAATTTCAGGAGAGTGGGAAAAGCTGGTTGATTCGCATAGAGTATCTATGGCCAAATAATAATTTTTAAAAAACAACCAAACAACCAAATGAAGAAATAATCTTCTTTTAAAAATCTCCTGGAATTTTGACTAGTGATTTCAGATCATGGGTGGAAATCTGAATATTGACTCTTTCATTGGTCACTCTGAAGTAGAGCTCAGGAGGTGTTGAGCTCCCATGCAGTAGGTAGATGCCCCTCCCTAATTGCAGGGGTCATTGAAACCATCAGCCCAAGAATAGCTTTCTGTTAACAAATTGCAAATGAATACAATTATAGCAACACTGTACAGGATGGTCTGTGGATTCTTTTCTGATTTGGTAGTCTTTCATTCAATAGCCTGAGAAACACTAAAACAAGAATAAATGTCCATTGGTACCGCTTAATGCTGTTTTGATGGATTGCACTCTCTATGAGGATGTCCACCACATACCTACTGAAGAAGTTCACTGTGTTGGTTGCATGCATAGAGCTCATGGCGAAGCAGGTGCAGAGCACTAACTAAGCAAATCACTTGTCAGGTGTGGCAAAATCCATGATGAGTCCAGCAGCAAGCTACAAAGATGATGAGGGATCTGGAGCATCTTTCTTGTGAGGAAAGACTGAGAGAGTTGGGTCTGTTCAGCCTGGAGAAGAGAAGGCTGAGAAAGGACCTTATCAATGCTTAGAAATATTTCAAGGGTGGATATCAAGAGGATGAGACCAGACTCTTTTCAGTGGTGCCCAACGATAGAATGAGGGGCAACAGTCACACTGCCCTCTGCACCTGGAAACACAAGTTGACACCTGAGTCTAATGGTGAGAAAAAACATTTCAGAACATGTCTGGGTCATTTAATGCCAGGAGCTGGTTAGTGAAATGAGCAGGTGTGCAGACAGTTTACCTAATCCAATCGTACTGCTGACGTCCGCAGAGGTAATCCATCCCGAGTGCTGCTCGCCTGGATAAAGGCTGTAGCAGCCCAGCTCTTTGCGATCAGTGTTTACAGGGAATCCCCCGGGACAAGAGACTGTGTCTTTGAATTCCTGCCAGCTTTCACTCACAGAAGGTAGAGCACATACGTTTCTTTAATTCAGAAGAAAACCTGATTTTGAAATAACTGTGGCACCCAACTCTCTAGCAAATATGCACATTGTATACAAAGTGGTATGCGTATGCAGAATGAAAATCAGGGTTCACAGCAGCAGAATGCAGCACCAGATCTCCCCATTTTGCAGTGGCTACTGACTTCATAAAGTACAGGGGGAGCTCCTTGCTGCAGTTATAGCTGCAGCGTGTAGTACATAAGCCTGCCATCTGCAGTTCCAGTATAGCTTACAGTCACTTGTTTCAGTGTTTGAATAGGTTTTTGGTTTGGCTGCTTGCATTCTTCTCCAAAGCAAAAGATGGAATGGAATTGCCAAAGGTGAGCAAAATGCTTCAGCTAATGGTGGATGGCAAAGTTTAACTGGGCAGTTAAGTTCAATGAATGCTACCAAAGTTTTCTGGCACTAGGATGTCTTCTGCTGTGGGAACAGGTGCTATCGGCTGATAGCAGGACTGCAACTGGAACAGGGGTTTTATCTGCAGAAGCATTTTGCCATTTGGTGGATCACACTGCAGTATGTCTGCGTGCCCTGTCTCTGCTGTATCAAGGAATGAGGGACCAGTTCACCTGCCAAACACAGAAAAGCACCAAGAGTTGATCTGTGAACAATCTCCAAGCAAGCCACCATACTAGTGAGTGCAGGTTACCACCACATCCTAACTAAATTACCCTGCACCTGCAGGACAACAGGAGAAGACTTCTTACATCCTTCCAGCTTCCTGATCTAGCACCACATCCCAATGCATTCTATTCTGGGAAGGATAACTTTACTGTAAGACTTTTCTCAGGCTGGTCAAAGGGCATTTTCACCAGCAAACAGGCATTCCTAGCACGGTGTAATTATTCATCATTTATACAGTAGTATTTACACAGTAGTCCTATTCCTCTGAAGTCCATACTGACGAGTCTGCTTTTGTCCCTCAGGAAATTTTGGTCTTCTCTGAAAGTGAATGCTTCATCCAGTGGAGGTTTAATTCTCCATTTCATTTGCATTAGCATGGTACAAAGCGGCTGCAGTAGCTCAGAAAATTTATTCCATGTATTAAAGTCTTTTTCTCATCTCCTTCCACCTGGACAGATTGCTTATCATAGTATCTATTATCACCTCCACTTCTCATTACCACTTGCTGACACTAGCCAATTTGAAATCTTCTTCAATAAGTCTGTTCCTTCCCCTGCACTAACATCACTGTGAGCTGGGACGGGTTCATTTCCTTGAGTGCAGCACCCAGCGAGGAACATTACATTTATCAAGAGAAATCCCCACAGTCACACTGTTGTCTCATCCATCACCTTTCTAAATCATCTCTTCCCACGTCTTAAGAAAAGTCTACCATTCTGGAGTCATCCTTGCCCAGAAACTGGCCTTTGCCTTCCTAGTTTCTGCATTTTGCATATCTGCCCATTAATCTGTCTCCTGATAAGCCACTTCTGCTGGCTCCTGGTTGTGCGTCTGAACACGCTCTTTCTTTCTGCCTGGACTACTGCGACCCAATCAGTACAGTTTCGGGTCTATACTCCTTTCTTGAAAGACCTCTCTTGGCTTTCTATCAGCTACAAAACCACCCTAATTATCCCTAAGTTCCCTAATGGAGCTAATGGGTGGTATCTGTGCATGTTACTACATTTACTCCCACCGATCTCCACGTTGTGGCTCTCCTTAGACCTCAGACCAGCCTGAGCCGTAACCTTGGACCTTCTTTCCCATTACAGGGCTCAGTGCTGCTGTCACACTAGCTACGAACATGATCATTTTGCAGGCTGTTACACACCTCCCTTATTAACACATCATCTCTTTCAAAATTACAACTCCAAAGTGCTCCAGTCTATTTTGCTTGCAGCCTTGCAGGCTGTGTCCCGCTCCGTGCCTTGCTCCTGCCAAAGCCTTCCCCAGTTTATGGCCCCATATCTCCTCTGGTTTTATACTGCTACGCTGTATGTTTTCCCTTGCTGCAATTATTGTGCTTCCTAAGGTTTTGTATGCACAATGCCTTATAAAAATAAATTGAACCTCTGCTTTTTTTTACTGTTTTCTAGCCACAGGGGAAAGTAATTCATTTGTTTGAGGGAAGGAGTGTGGAGAAGGCACCAGCACTAGGTCAAAAGTCCTCAAAGCTAAACCAGATTACACTTCATTGTAAGGCAGAGAGATCAAAATGTTTCTTCAAGCACTTTTCCAGACATATGGAGATTAAAGTTAGAAATAAAATTGTTTTGTATATATTTTCCTTCAGCTTGTGTCACTTTATCAAAGATAGTAATTTTCAAAAATGTCTCAGTAATAAATCAGAAATAAAACTTCGGAGAGGCCAGTGCATCTTCACTTATCTTTCAGAGGTGCTTTTAACTGGATAGCATCCCACAGATACACATGATCTTTCTCTACATGGGTATTTATTACTGCTTCACCTGCCTCACGTGCCTTTTAATAAACATATTAAACTGTCAGTTAGATTCATAGCATCTCCAGTAAGAAGTAATTTTGCATCCTTCACTTAAAAACTAGTTTTGAAATGACCCAAAGCAACTATTCCTCAGTGAATCACAACAGACAGCTTGGTATTGTTAGAGAAAAAGTGCCTAAGGGTGTTGCTCCTTCCTTTTCCTCAGGAAACCAGAACAACAGCAATGGCACATACATCTTCATCACACCACACCTCCAACCCCTCTGCTCCGTATGCCTCAAGCAAAGAAGTTCTGCATTTAAAGTGATGATCTCAAAACATGTAAAAAAGCATTTCAAAGGGTGGTTATGTAAAAGTGCAGAAGAGTATGAAGGTAGTTAATAGCAAAAGCTACATGCATTTTTACTCTAAACCATACAGCATTTTATTTCTTGATAAATAAATTATTTATGACATCTTTCCACATCAGCTCCTCATAATCTAATCCTTCTAGGACACATTACATCGGTGTTGCTCTCCTCTCTCACAGCAGGAGTTGTGTGCAACTTCATTTGCAGTTTGTATTAATTACAGAAGATGGCAGTACTAAAAGTAATTATGATGCATGGCTGACTGGAAGACTACTTCATCTTTTATTCCCTTCTCAGTCTGGCTTTACAGAGGCTGTAGCACACCAAAGGCAAACTGGGCTTCGAGGCAGAAAAAATTATGAGCTCTGGGGCAAAGAGAAATGTCAATAACTGTAGGTGAATTAAAAGGGTTGGGTTACATTCAGTATGAATTGGAATGATTCTTTGTATTATTTAATTATGCTAAATATTATTATAAATACCGTTTCTATTAGTTCTATATTTCCTTCAACTTCCTCCAGTAAAACATTTTGAGAGCATTGCAGAGTTTTGGAAAATATGAAGGGGAGATTGATCTGCAGGCACTGCAGACTTTATTCTATGTGGAGAAGGTATGAGGGGATCATCCCACCATACCCAAACAGTGTGGGATCACCCATGTTCATTTGAGGATCTGCGTACTCAGGAGGTGCAGTCTTCTTTTTCTCCCCCCACCTCATTGCCTTTTCTTCGTGGGACATCAAGTACTTCAGACCAAGAAGTGGAGGAGGGGACATGTAAGTTTAGCTTTCCTAAATCCACATGAGATAAAGGAGATGTTTCATTACTAGATGATATTTTTTTCTATTAAATTATCTTTATAAAGTAAAACAAATAATCGACTTTTGGGGATCGTAAGACCATCCTTGGAAGTAGCTGGAAACATTACTGTCAGAACCTTTAAGATGCAAAATCTGCTGGAAGTGCACAAAACTTCAGTAATGAGATCAATGCGAAACACTGTGAAAAACTGAACCACCAAAATCAGAGCTTACACTGTTTTAATGTCTCAGGAATAAATCAAAGATTTTGACCTGCTTACATTATTTCAAGATTATTTGTGTCTGGACTTAATTGTTTATTTTCTTCAATGCAGAGATCCTATTCTGAAGAGGTAAAGACAAAAATCTAGTTTTGCTATTCACTTCTGTGAGAGTTAATGGCTCGGTGACTTCAAAACGAACAGCACATAGCTCACCAAGCCTGAATTTGGTCCGCATAATATAAAATGAAATATGCTTATGCGAAACAAAATCACATAAAAGTCTTAACAGATGAAATCTCACAGTCCTGAAACCCACAACAGAAGCAAAAAGTGAACAGGAGAAATTCAAACTCTGCTACCATGAGATTTCACTGTTTTTTTTAAGAAGTGTGTGTAAAATGATATATTTCTTTATGCGGGTTGTTTCTTTACCTAAACCTCCCTAGTCTTCAGTGATAAGCCTGCTGCAAATAACACAAGTGAGGGCATGCAGATAATACTAAAAATGCTGTAGAAATGGAAAGGATTTTCCTCTGAGCAGATCTCAAGTTCTCCATTTAATTTTTGGTAATACTACTTTTATTAAATTATTTTCCCTAACTTCAAAGTTAATTCCAAAAGGAACTGAGGATGGCAAAAACTGCTTAAAGAACAAAGTGGGAAAGCCTACTTCACATTAACCTGCAAATTGAGACAGGCAACAGAAGGATCAAACTCAAAGATCCACTTATGTGCGTGCATTATACACAAATGTAGCCCTCACTTTGGCTCCATGCTCCGTGTCGAATAAACTGGCTTCCAAGAACCAATATTGTGAGAAATAAGTACAAAGAAGAGGGGAAGGATGGAACTCTCCTGAAATATTACTGGGATGAGTGTGCCCACCATCAGTGGGGCAGAGTATCGTCCTTCTAGAATTGATGCTTTTGCACCACAGAGGTGCTAACTAGGAATTCACAACTGGCTTAAAGTTAGTTTAATTAAATGCTCTGCTTGTCAATCAGTCTCCTCTTGAATAAATCACATCATGATATTTTTAATCAAGGCAAACCCAGAGCAGATCAGCCCACAGGATCAGAAACCTGGCTGTGCCCTGCTCTTGTCTCAACTGAGAATGTTTTGAGAAATATCTTGCCTGAATGGCACTGCAAAGCATCCGACTACCTTAACAGGACTACAGATTTGCAAAATGAGGGCAAGATAATGATCAGCGAGGAGTAATTTGCAAGAAACTTTCCCTTATCACCATCCCTTGCTCACAGCTGCCTTCATCTGCAGTCCTCTTGTCTGCAGTCCTCTGCCAGGCATGAAATCACGCTCCACAGTGCTTCAGGTCACTGCCGTGAAGCTGCAAAGGGCCTGCTTTATTAAGCACATCCTCTTCCTAGATTTCCACTGACGTAGCACTATTCTATCCTTCCAGCATACGAGACACTTTTTTGCTTTATGCACCTACTGAGCATCAGATGACTGCAAAGTACACCCCATATATTTGTTCTAGTAATTCGATTCTCCTCCTGATATTGTTGACAACAGGAGCAGCTCTAGACCAGGTCATACCAAGCAGTGCTTCTAGTTCTGTAAACTTTGGTCCCAAAACTTCAGTGGCTGTTTGCCTCATGCAGCCCTTGTACTCCTGACTAGACTTGCACATGCCATATTCAGCCCAAGATAGAATTCAGGCTGAGAACTTGACAGTGAAATATCTATAGGCCGTCATTCATTAATTCCTCCAATCTCCAGCGATACAGAAGAGGTAGGAGATCGGAAGCTCCAAAATGCAAATTTTAAAAGCCTAATATAAAAGGTGCTTGTGCTGCAGCAGTACCTGGGGAGGTGCTGGTGTGCACACTTGGAGTGCTGGTGTGAGTCCATCATGTCTCAGTCTTTCTTCAACCGGTGCTAAAATAAGAAAAAAAAAGTAAAAGAGAAAAGTGTTGTGTTTCCTTATAAGTAGGTCACAGGTGTTACTCTGTGGATTGGGCAAATGACATCAGCTATGAACTTCCCGTGTGATTTAGTCACTTTGAGTGATATCCAGTAGTGGGAATACAACATATAAACGATTTCCTTTATGATAGGCAGAAACAAGCACCTATAAAAAGTACATCAGAGTGTTCAAGGATTTAGCAAAGAAATTAGGTAGTTCTCTCTTTCACTAGTAAGAGACCCAGCACAAAAAATAATTAAGAATTACATTCTTTTAATGCCTTTTATTTAGTTATCTCAGAACGTTTTGCAAAGCTGAGTCAACACCCAGAGAAGCTGAGCTGCTTCACGTTCAGTGTTACAAAATCAGTTGGCCTGGGCAAATCGGGAACAGGGTCTGATCCCTGGGGTCTGTTCCAAACCTACAGAATTCAGATTCACCGGAGTAAGTAGTGCAATATCAGTTAACAAAACCATTTCCTATCAGGTGGACTTTTGCACATTCTGAGAAGGGAAAAAGGCCAGTCCCAGTCATTTTTTCATAAACTATTTATTATTCACAAGACCATATAACTAATTCTACTTTCTTCAGACATGGTGATGTTAGATTTCAGACGCCAACAAGCCTCTCCTACAACTAATTTCATACATTACCCTTTTATAATAATGCATTCCCTGTTTCATTCCTACTGAAAAAGTCTTAACCCCATACTAGTTTAAAAACACTGTCTCCATTGACTTTATTGATCTAGTTCTTGGCGTGAAAAAACTTCCACTATGTCCACCTGAAGATTCTTTAATAAAAAGAAACATAGCTCCTTCAACTTTTCTTTATAGCCTGTTTTGCAGAGCTAGTGCAATCTTTGTTGACCCAGCCTGTACCCACCCCAAGGTAGTAATAACCTATCGACATGTGCAGGGACTGATGTAGCGCTCAGTATTTGAAATAATGCTTGACAAGAATCTTGTACAGAAAAAGCATCACCTTTTGTAGCTTGTCTTTTATCGATACAACAGGAGGTTGCTCTAATGAATTAGTTGGCATGAAAATTCCAATTATTGTTTTCACACAAGCTCCCGGTCTTATTTGATTGTTCCATTTAGCACCTATTTCTTGGGCTGTTTCCTTGATCTTGCACTAATTATTTTACAGAATTCTACACTGAATTTTCTTTACCATCTGCTAGCCTAATCAACCTAATGATCCATGTCCTCTGGAAGCAGATTGCATTATTCCTCATTATTTGTGTTGCTTCTGACTTCACCATCATTTGCTCTGTAGGCTGAGGACTTGGTTCCAGTTCTTGGCTAGTGACAAGGGCAGTGACAGCACAACTGTAAGAAGAGTTTAGGTAAGGTTACCTCCAGAGGTATAAGCGTTGTTTCCTAGTGCAACTGAGAGTAGCCAAAAGCTACCCGAAATGAGAGTGGGCACCACTGATGCCCACAGCTACAATTATTTCAATCAATGGATTAAAAAAATCATGGGGATTGGTGTTTCCTAGCCACGCTTTAAATGATGCCAGAGGAGGGTGTGGATAACACAAAAGACCCCTTAGTGCCTGTGTGTTACCAAAGATTTCTTCTACCAAGACTGACTTAATGGCAATTTTATGCTATCTTCAAGGTGTAAAGCAGCTGAAGTGATGTAAAGATCAAGGTCTTGTTTTAAAATACTTCTTTTGATCATTTTGATGTAAAATTGTTGAGTGTATGAATCAGGACCCTTAAAACTGACTCAGAGCTACTCTAATTGTAATGCCAGTGAAGCACTAAGTAACTGCTGAGGATCAGAATGATGCTTATTTTTTCTGCTTTAAAAGCGTACAGCTCTGCATGAAACTGAAATAAGTTGGAGTTTCAGCAACAGCTGCTGTTTAAGCTCAGATCTAGGGTCTAACTTAGCCACTCATCCTCCCTACAACTTCTGCAAAGGCAGTTGAAATGAACACATTGACCGTGAGACTCCTTACTAAATTAGCAAACCTACTGAATAGGAAAAATACTTCTTCTTACAAGCTTAATGCTTCTCTGCTCAGGTATGTAAGTCACTGAAAATATTCATAACACGTCTTCAGAATGAAAGTCTACAGCAATAAAGTTTCTGGGGGTTGGTGTTATGTAATTGGAATGAGTTGCTTTAGAAAGGTACCTGGATTCCCATGTGTCTTGGAAAAGAGATACCTGATTTAGTTTCTTCTGCAGCTATGAACATTAGGGGTCTATATTCAGTTCCCTACACATAAGTTGTGAAATAGCCTAGAGTATCAGAAACACAGGGCTGAACACTAATCAAGATCTATCATGGAACATCCTTCTGAGATGGCAGCTGGAGGATCTAGGAGATGTTAAATGGTCCATCTCATTCAAGCATAGGCAACTGAACTGAGCCCCAGAATATACCCTCAGTGTACATACCAAAGCCTTCTCCAACATCACATGGAGATACTTTCGAGAGGCTGTGGTGGTAAAATCTCTTAAAATAGTGGACAATGTCTAAGAAGGGCAAAGTGTTGGAGAGAAAGCATTCTGAATGGCAAATTGATTATCTCTACAACGAATATGTCAGGTGTTATTTTTGCAAAAAGCTAGTGAAGCTTCCCATACTTACAGCCTATCCAGGGCACTGCACAATTAATACTTCTTTATCAGCTGTGATTTATAAGATCTTTTAAAATTAAGGAAAATATATCCATTGCACATCCAGCTGCCTGGGAGGGTAAAGCACAGATAAGAAATCAGTGTTGCATAAAGGCTCTGCAGAGAGAGCTCATCCTGGTCCCAGACGAGCCTGGCGACGTTTGCATTCTCTCAGAGAAGAAGAGCTAATCAAAGCTGTGACACGGTTAAGTTCCCCTAAATTAGAAGATAAGGAGGAAGGGGAACTGAAGTCCCCAGGAAATTATTTGATAATTCATTTACACTCAAGAGGCATCCCGACAACTGTCACTGTCACAGGGGGGACAGAAATGCAAGAGAGATGCTGATTCCTGAGGATAACGCTGAAGGAGCAGAGCACTGCTGATTTGTTTCCTTGGCTTCTGTGCCCCAGAGAAATCTCACAATGACAAGTACACTGGAAGTTGCTTTTGTTGGTTGTTGTTTCCCTTCCAGAACCTGGTTTGTAAGCAGGAATTTAACCTTTGCTTTTCCACATAGCGTGTTTCATAACTGAAGTTGAGGTAAATCTGGCAAACCTGCAGCACATTGCGTTGCCTCAGAGGTGATGAATTCGGGGAGCATGCAGCTTGCAGGCACCCGCTGGAGGGGAGCTGGTCTGGAAATCCAGAAAACGGGATGTGTTGTTCACTGTCTAAAAAGTTTGGGTTTGGGGGCTTGCAGCAAGGAGAGAACCACAGCAGGGTGTTACCAGCAAGGAATATGAGTGAGAACCACGGCACCATGGTGCTGAAGATTATTTAATACAAATAAACATAACAGTATCATTTCAATTGCTCGGCTCCCTGTAAGTGTGCATTAAAAATTAAAATGTGTTTAAAGGTGACTGCATTCTTTGGGTGAGAGTATGTTAACCGCAAGCCAGACTTTTCTGTATTATGAAACAGGGTGGGAGTTGCCTTACCTGCATAGTTCAGGCCAGAAGACCTCCTTAAATAAACTGCGTTTGAGAGAATATTTGTCTAGAGAGACTTCTATTCATTACCCACAGAGTTCCTGGCATGCAGGAATCACAACAACTCTCAAATTCTGCCACTGAATTTGAGAGCCTATACCTTAGCTGGAATTTATCTGAATTCAGTTTCTAGCCAATGAATCACCATCTGCTTTTGTCTGGTGGTTAGAAGACATTTATTATGACGTTTTTGTTCTGAATGTATATGTGGGTTGATCAAGCCCCCTTGTAGCCTTATCTTTGCTAATCAGACAGATTTGGGATCCAGGGTCATTCAGGTTAAAGCGTGTCCTCTCTTTTCACTGCTGTTCTGATCTTTCTGTGAACCATTTGTAATTAATTAATATCCTTCATTAACTGTGGTAACAGCAGTGTGCATACCAGTGGCACCACTGCCAAATACTCCCACTTGATTTCATTCTGCACGCGCATCTCAATTATATCTATAGAGAAGTCTTCTATCACTCATATGTGATGTAGATTATTTATAACTTTAATTTGTAAAATTAAATGTGTAGTACTAAATTAAATAACATACAAATTAACTAATATTGTATAAGTAGTTAAGATTAATAGTATTTCTTTAAAAGCAAAGGTGCAACTGTGAAGTCTTTATTTTTTTTTCCAGATGTGTTTTGAAGGTTGGTCCAACTCCTATAAAAATTTTTTACGTGGACTTAATGCTTTGTCTGTCTCAAGAACATCTAACGACTACATTATTATAATGTATAATTCTCTGAGTGGGACTTTCAAAGACCACAGTCTCTGTAAAATTGATCTCTGGAAGTGATCCTAGGAAAATGGCTTTATGGAGAATTACTACTTCTTTTGTTGGCATAATGCAGTTAATGCTGCTAGTCCTACAAATCTAATGTAGTGACATTGCTCTTCATCTTTCATGTTCTAGTACATTCAAGGTTTTTATTAAGTTTTACCTTGGGATGATATTTTGCATATATATATATAAAAAAGAGCTTCTATTTCTTATTTGACAGGACGGATATGAAATTTTATGGCACCTATCTATGAGAGGGAGATGCCACTCATTTAATTGTTGTCTCTGATGTTAAGGCACATGACAAGAACAGGTGAGGAGTCAAATGGTTTAGAGCCATAATGATTGAAACCACTAAAAAAAATTGGTTCCATTTGAAATGCAAAATTAAAATACTAACCCTTGTGTGCAGATATGCTGTGTAGAAAGATGAAATATTTAGAGACTGATCCAGCCTGTAAAATGCATCTGTTGGACACTTTTGATAGTATTTAAGAGACGTGTAATTATTATACTAAGCAGCTATTAGCCTGTTTAGTGATACAGTGTCACATTGAGATTGTGAGAAGCAGGCAGGAGGAGAGGAGTGTTCAAGTCCTTCAGCAAGGAGAGGTGGTTCTGCTGGTGGTAGGGACGGCAGCTCCTCTCCCTGCTGTCGGGGGGACAACAACCCCTGGCGAGGTGCAGACTGCTCCATGCTCATCTCACAGTTTACCTGCACCCTCACAGGAATCACAGAATCATTTTGGTTGGAAGAGACCCTCAACATCATCGAGTCCAACTGTTAACCCAACACTGGCACTAAACTATCTCCCTAAGAACCTCATCTACATGTGTTTTAAACACCTCCAGGGATGGAGACTCCACCAGTTCCCTGGGCAGCCCGTTCTAATGCCTGACAACCCTTTCTGTGAATAAATTTTTCCTAATACCCAATGTAAACCTTCCCTTCTGCAACTTGAGGCCGTTTTCTCTTATCCACTTGCTACTTGAGAGAAGAGACCACCACCCACCTCACTACAACCTCCTTTCAGGTAGTTGTAGGCAGTGATAAGGTCTCCTGTCAGCCTCCTGTTCTCCATGCTAAATACCCCCAGTTCCTTCAGCTGGGGAGCCAAGGCAGCCCCAGGAGGCACATGGACAGCCACTCACCGAAAACCAGAGCTGCACCAATTCCCACACCTGAGGCCTCTGGAAGAGCAGGGAAAATCCAGCCAGTGATGCACATTTAAGAAGGCTGCAGAGGATGAACTGGTCTCTTGCCTGGGAGCTGCTCCCTGATTTTGTATTGATGAGTCTTTTGAAGTACAGCTGAGTTTGATCAAACATTTCAAACTTCAGGGGAGTCACTGAATGTGCTGGAGTTGTGCCTGACTGGCACTGAGAACCTACTTTAAATTCCACTGTCATTCTGCCATTGTTCTTCTTTCCAATAAGAAAGAAATGCATCAATTAGGAAAAAAAAAGTCTTTTTCAGTCTATACTTGCTATAGACTTGAATTTACTTTTGACTAGCAAACAAGATCATGTTTTACTTTCATGTGATATGTAGGAACTGAGAACAGTCTCTTTTTTTGGTCACTTGTCTAACTATATCTTTGAACGGTTACAGCAAGTATTTTTTCTTCTTTTGGACTCTTACACAGGATGAGTTTTCTTAGGTTTTACCTTGCTTTGATATAGCCATGTATTAAAAAATAAAACAAAAAAACCTGCAACAACTTTGTTTTATCAGTCACACTGCACAAAACACAAGTAATGAGAACAAGAGGAGGTTCGGTAACCTTCTCATGCAAGATGAGATATTTAAACATCATATAATTCAGGGAACAAGGACATACTTGACCCTGGGAAAAGAGGATGTATCCTCTGCATTCCTGCAGGAAGTATTTAAACATCTGCTTGAGGGCCAAATAATATCATACAATGTCCATCTAGAAGAACATGGAAGATGCGGTTGACAAACAGACTTCAAGGAAATCTCTCTGTAGGCAGGCTTGTATGTGAACTTTCCTGCTCTGCTCCTCTGGACAACAGCAAAACAAAACAAAACAAAACAAAACAAGAAAAAAACACAAACCAAACAGGGTGGGGAGAAAACTTTTTGCTACATTTTTCTTGGATTCAGGAATGCATCTATGCAGAAAGCCAGCTCAGCAGGTCTATGTGCTCCTAAACACAACTCCTGTGGGCAGCATTAACCTGATAAACAACTTATCTTTCCAGTCCTTTTTCTGTCCTGTGTATCTACATCATGTTCCTGGAGCTGACAGCACATGAGCTGCTGAGTCCTGGAGGCACCAGAGCTCTGCAAGCACAGGCCACCCATGTTTGGGCTTTAGGGTAAGGCAAATGGGCAACATTTCATGTGGCAGCAGCTGTGTCTTAGGAGGCATAGGTAGGATGTTTAGCATGGTGAAGACTGGGTTCCACCAGTGGAGATCTGGGAGTTCTGCGTTCTCTTGGAGGGTAAATGCTGGATAAATCACAACATGGTGAGGATGGACTGTGGTCTGTTGATAACCACCGGGCCATGGACGGTTTCCAAGGTGTCTGCAAAAACTGACAAAGTGAGTCTATTGCCGATGCATCAAAACTTGCTATACCAGCTCTGTACTTTCCCTGGGAAACGTTAATGGGTCTGCAAGCTGGAGAAGGCTGGGGCTCTGCGTGGGGCTCTGCTCGGAGCACAGTGGCTGTTCTGCTGCAGCACTACTGAGAAAACCATCTTGGGAGTGTTCTTCATTCAGCCTGCCCAGACAGCAACGAGCACGGATTCCTCAGCACGCAGCAATTAAGAGCTGGAGCAGAAATGCATGAGAGCAAGAAGGGAATCAGCTGGTTCTCCAGGTGGCAAAGAAAACCTGATGTGTTACTGCCAAGTAGTTAGGCAGGTTCAGAGGCACAGCTTGCTCCTTCTCCTGTGTACCTGAGGAATAGCTCAAGTTCTGCTTCTTATGAGAAGCCTGCAGCCTCCCTGTCCTCCCACAGCTCACCAACTGCTCTTTCCCAGGATGGTGCCACTGTCACTTACTGGCTGCCACGGAGGCAGCACAGGATGTGCCGCTATGACTCAGGGTGGGAAGTCACCAAGGTGCTTGTTAAGACCAACTGTGGCCCAAGGCGAGGATACCCACTCTTTGGGAAACGATTTTGCTGAGCATCCAGACAGTTGGGAGGAAGTTTGGTGGCAGGAAAAGGATACAGAGCAGAAAGTGCAGCCCTGGAAAAGAGTAAAAATATCCTAGAAAAAGGAAAAGCAAACATGCAGACAGGGATACCAACCTAAAAATAACCCCAAACCCAGAAGAGCAGGCTCTGGCTCCCCTGCAAGGCACATCGCTGAATACAGAAGAGGGGCCAGAAGCCGCAGTGAAGCTGTCAGCTGGGTCAGGTTTGCCAAACAGAAGGGACAAGCAGTTACCTAGGGCAACAAAACATTCGTAGCTGCTTATGAAGGTGGCTGCAGCAGGGCTGGCAGTCTGTCTGCAGCAATGGCCACCTCTGGTCGGCAGCTCCAGAGGGCGAACGGCCCCGAAGGTGGGGACGGGGCTGAGCTCACACAGCACTGCTGCCCCTTTAACCAGCTCAGAGGTGCCAGGCTGTGTTAGATAAACATCTTCATCCAATTTAAGTAAAATAATTTATTCATAAATGTCTCATGAGAAAGGAAGGCACAGCTTATTCAATATTTTATCTAGCTGATGTGGTTTGCAAACGATTTGTAACTGACAGGTTAGTAAACAACGTTTTCCAAACTCCTGCAGAAGAAGCAGACAAATTCTTTCAAATTCCTGCAGAGAACATTGGGACCCCAGACACTGTCATGTCTCCTCACTTTTAGCAACAACAGAATATGTTTATGATTTTGCAGAATGTACAGCAAAATAAGAAGTTTGGAACTGTTTTTTCTAGAAATGCAGTTGTGCTGAAATGTGTTCAAAGATTACATCAATTTCAATTATATTTGAAAGAAAATTTCTAAAAATTCAAGTCAGAGGTGGGATCTTCCTTATGTTTAATTCCTTGTAATTATCTTTACTCTTGATATATTTAAATATTGATATTACACATCTACTATTTTTATTCTTTTTGTGCAAATGAGGCAGCTCAGTAAGGTCATGTCAGCATTTATGAATGGAATGATTTTGTGATTTCAAAATTTTCACTTTTGTTACCCCTGGGCACAAAAATCAATCCCATGGTCTATATTGACCTTGGTAGTGGAGCAAACTGTGGGTGCAGAGTGCAACCCAAAGCACAGACAGACAACATGGTAAGATCAGGAGAATATGGTCCTGTGGGCCTTCACAGTTCCTTATTCCTTGTCATGCATCCAGCATCCCTGGGAGCAGACTGAAGGAGATGAAAATCCACGCAAGCTCTGTACAAAAGGGGCTGTCTACAAATCATTGGAAATGATTTGTAGTGAGGTCTTTAATTCTAAGTCTGTCTGCTTTATAGAAGAGTTGGGATATAATTATACTTGTTGCAAATCTTTCCTGTCATTCTTGAGATTACTGAGCACATACTTAAAGCAGCAAACTCTGCAAATCACTAACGTTAATTTTTCTTTATAGATGCTGGAAAAATGGAAATGCTGTTCAAAACTGATGTGGCATTTCTTAATCATGCTAAACGGATGGCCAGCAAATTGTAGGTCAGTCAATGTTACAATGATTCCTAGCAAAAGAATGGGAAGTGGGTTTTTGTCAGATTAGTGTGTCAGAGTGAGAATCCCATACAGCATTTAACCTCCTATTGTGTGACACTTTGATTTAAAAATTAACACTATACAATATCAATATTGCAAGTACTAAGTGGATTAAAAAGTAACTGATATGTTTTATGGGGTATTTCTTACAGAGAATGCTTAATAGAAGAAGGTGTCTTGGAAAAGCTCTGCAGTGATGACTGCCTGGCCCAGTACAGTTCTTCCTTTTTTTTTTTTTTTTAAATAAAATAGGAACTGGCTAATAAAGTTTCGAAAAATTCACACACTAGCAGAATGGTAGATTATGGTGAGAACTTACACAAAGTAATTCTGGACTACTCTATATACTCAACACATATTGAAGGGAGGGAAAAAAATCAAACAAAAAAAACCCTACCGCAGCAAATGACAAGATTCTTGCTGCCTTTGACAGAGATGGGTTTTTATGTGACTTGTTTTAACAGAGTCAGACAAAAGTCAACGTATCTGTAAACCCAAACCGCAGTTCTGCCTGTGACGACTGGGGCATTGCATTAAGATAAACAGGACTGAAGATATTTGTGGATCATGACGGATCAATCAGCTGAAGGAAAGCACTGCTGCTAAGACTGCTGCTGCAGGGCTGGATCAGGAAGCAAGAACAGCTGAGCCTTGCTGAAACCGAGTCCTTGGCCTGAGCAGGTCCAGGAGCATCCACCATGTCACCAAACAGCTGAGTGGTCCCGGGGCCAGGCGCTTCACTTTCTCTGTTGTTCATTCTGTATTTCCTAGTTAATGATGCTGCGGGCCAGCCTGAATGCTTCTTTCATCTCGAAAGTCAAATGATTATTGATAAATTGGCAGAGGTTCAAAAGTGAGACGGGTGAGTAATCCGAAATCTGTGAAGTGCATACTACAGTGATAAAGCATCTCTGGCAGCTTGGCTTTTTAAAAGAGGAAGAAATAACTCGATCAAGGTCTTTCGGTACATATGTGTGAAGAAGATAGCATCTGATACATTGCAGTTCTGTCATCTATTAGACAAAGGTACAACAAAATCTAATACCTGGAGGCTGAATCTTGACCAATAATTACTGTTATATGATATCCTAAATCTTGTTTAGGGTCCTGTCACAGGCTGTCCCTAGACACTTTTCTGGACAAGTAAATCTGCAAAACAAACTTCATATTCCAGTGTAGCATCTTGATTTCAAGATCCACATTTCACTTCTGACAAGCTACTGTCCTTAGCTCTGGGGGCCTCAGGCCAGGCACAGCAAGGAACACTGCAAAGGAAACAACTACGTAGTTTCTTACTCAGAATTGTTTTCATTTATGAGCTGCAACATTGGAAACAGCCAAAGCCTGAAGGCAACCTCCCCTTGTGGGGTCTCCCCAGCCCAGGCACGCCAGCCTTTAACATCCCCTTGGTCAGGGCATTTCCCATGGTGGTGGCAGGGACAGAGATGCTGTGGGCTGAGAGCAAGGGCCAGCTCTGGCCTCTGTCCACCATGCACTTCCACAGAGAGACATCCTGCATGGCCCTGCCCTAAAAACCTCCCTGGTACAGCAGGGAAGAGCTTCATGATGCTGATGGCCCTTGACTGCTTTGCCCCATCTTCTCTATCCCTGGTGGCTGGCATGGACCAAGGCAGTGGGCCGTGAGCCAGCACTGTGCCCCGGTGGCCAAGAAGGCCAATGGCATCCTGGGGTGGATTAGAAGGGGGGTGGTTAGTAGGCTGAGAGAGGTTCTCCTGCCCCTCTACTCTGCCCTGGTGAGACCGCAT
>VWYH01002944.1:408504-440643 GCA_013399365.1 Pampusana beccarii | reverse complement strand
TGAGCCCCGATAGGCGGCGGCGGGCCATGTTGGTGCTGCCGCCGCGGCCGCTGCTGCTGCTGCTGGCGCGGAGCCGCTGAAGCCCGGCGGAGGGGCTCGTCGGCTCTCCGCGCAGCGGCGGCGGCGGAGCGCGTCGCGTCGAGCGAGCGAGCGGGCAGGAGGAGGAGGAGGAGGAGGAGGAGGAAGGGGAGGGGGGATCTTCTCGGCGAGGATGCCCGGAGCGGCTGCAGGGACGGCAGCGACAGGAGCAGGCTCGTCAGGAGCGGCAGCAGCGGGGATGCTCCCGGCTCAGGAGGCGGCCAAGATCTATCACACCAACTACGTGCGGAACTCGCGGGCCATCGGCGTGCTCTGGGCCATCTTCACCATCTGCTTTGCCATCGTCAACGTGGTGTGCTTCATCCAGCCCTACTGGATCGGGGACGGCGTGGACACCCCGCAGGCGGGCTACTTCGGGCTCTTCCACTACTGCATCGGCAACGGCTTCAGCCGGGAACTCACCTGCCGAGGCAGCTTCACGGACTTCTCCAGCCTGCCCTCGGGAGCCTTCAAAGCTGCCTCCTTCTTCATCGGGCTCTCGATGATGCTCATCATCGCCTGCATCGTCTGCTTCATCCTCTTCTTCTTCTGCAACACAGCCACTGTCTACAAGATCTGTGCCTGGATGCAGCTGACCTCGGGTGAGTGGGGGCAGCGGCTCCGGCCCTGGGGGGTCTCCGCGCCGCCCTGCCCGGCCCTGCCCTCCCCGGCCCCGCGGGGGGGCACCGGCGGCTCCGGAGAAACTCGCGGGGCCGGGAGGGCGTAAGGGGAGCGGCGGGTTAAGCGGGGGGCAGCGCGGGCCCGGGGTGCCCCGCCGGGGCGGGCGGGGAGGTGATGCTCGGGGGGCCCGGGACGCGTCGGCCGCGTTGCGGAGCGGTGCCGGTACCTGCCCCGGGCCGGCCAACGCCCGCGTGGTAGCGGCCGTGGGCCGAGGTCAGGTTCAGCTCTGGCCCCTCGCACCCCCCGAGGAGCGGGGGAGCCCAGACACATTGTCCGGTTTCCGCCTGTGAACCAGCCCGTGAGCATCAGCCAGCCCCAGGGAGGGCTGGCGGCAGCCCCGGGGTGTCCTCCAGCTCCTGGGCTGTCGCTAAAGGTCAGGAGAAAATGGCAGTGGGGGCCGCGGGGGCGCCTCGAGTGGGCAACAGGGGGTGAAGGCAACAGCCAGCCTGTTGAAGGTTAGTCCTGAGGCCAGGTTTCCATCTGGGCAAGGCAGAGCCCACTTCGGTTCGGCAGGAGAGGGTGGCGGGGTCTTATACTGGCCAGCTGGAAGGGCAGCTGAGGTCGTTGGATGTTGTATGCACGAGGTTTGGTTGGGGACTGTTCCCCCTGTTCACAAGGTTCATTTTCCTCTGTATGTTAGGAGTGTAAAGAAAAAAAAATTAATTTGAGCTGCTGGTTTTGATTCAGGAGGTCTCCTGACTTCATTTGACTTTCCCCATCACATCCAGTGTCTCCCTGGGGAAAGCGCGTGATAAGAAAGAGGGAGAACACCAGGACATCCCTTTTTGCGTTTCCAACACTGTTTTTCCTCTGAAATAGTAGAGAACTGGTGATTTGTGTGCAGCTGGGAGGCAGAAGAGGAGAAAAGAATGGTCTATATAGTTGAGATAGTAATAAAATCAGCTTTAGTGAGATAGAAAATATTAATTCTTCAATAATTCAGAAAAAAAAAGTCTAAAATCAAAGCATACTTCTACTTGTCCTCCTGATAAACCCTGAAATGGAGAAATTTGGGCTTTGCAGGAATACGCTCTTAGGGAAGCAGAGCAAAATATCTCCAAAATGGGCTCACAATCACACTTTCAGTCCCCTTAATTGACCTACATTCATTTCAGTTTCTGAGCAATAATTCTTCCAAGTTGTTTGCTGAGCAGCTTCAGTATTATTAAATTTGCCACCTTGTCCATGAGGTTTAGTGGAAATTTCTGGTTTGTATGGAGCAGCTTTAACCAGTTCTCTCTGCGATGCTGTTTTTATGTGTGTTATATATATACTTATGCTGTTTCCATCACTTAAGTTTCTGTATGGTTTCTTTTGTTATCACTTGGGGATCGGTCTGCAGTCACTTGAGGCTGGTAGGTTTTTCCAGTGAGACTGGGTTTGGGCTCATTATCTCTGCATTGGGAATCCTCTTTGATGCTGGTGGCTGCTTCGTCTGTTCAGTAACACGCATTCTGATATGGTCTTATTAACTGTTGCTTGGCTCCAGGCTGAGCAAACTGTTTCATCTTTGCATCACTGATGTCTCCTTTGCTCCATTAAGGACTTTGCTCTCAGCTGTCTCCTCTCCTTATGGTTCTTGCTGGTAAAAGGTGGCATGAATATTCGCTGGTTTGGTGCATTCTCAGCCTGTTTTGTTCATGTTCAGTATGTAGTAGGACAGCACAATTTCCCGATTCTCTTACACTTTCCAACATCAGAGGTAATGGTGCTTTATTTATGTGGTTCCACTGCTTCATGCCAACAGAAGTTAGTGCAAGGTAGATAAAAATGAATCTGATTCCTTTACTGCATTTCTGCACAGGTGTATAATAATGTTTAGAAACCACTGCATGCAGCTGATCTACAGCAGCCCAACCAGTCTACACCACGCTGCACATGTGCAGGTGACACCGAATACACGTTTTTTGGGCAAAATAACACAGAATTTTGTCATCTCCATAGCTGGTATGTTGGCATTGAAAGTCAGCAAAAGGAGTTTTACATCAGCAGGAAAATCACTTCTCAGACTGCTTGTCTCCAAAATTAAAATACTAGGGGAATACTTGTATAGCTGAGTAGCTATTGGCCATCTCTCCTGGTTTGTACATAAATGTACCCTAATTCAGCATTTACCGGACTGTTAATTTCTGTATTACCTCAAAAAGTTTCTTCAAAGGGAGAGACAAGAGCAGAAAATCCATACTGCTTTGGGTTGCACGCTTTGAAGAAGACTCTAGTGGTGGTGGGACTGAAGGATAACTTAGAACAAAATGTGCAGGACAAGAGAGTTATTATGAGTTCTGATAGGTGTTCTATGAGCTATATGACCTGTTTATGTTATTATTTTACTGTTTTGAGAGTGCAAGTAATAGGCAATAATAAGCTATTGATGCTTAACTCACAAATAACTATACAGTAATGTCATCTATATATGCATATAGTTCTGTGTAGTACAGGAACAAAATTGAACCCGAAGTAGTAGAATAAACAAGTATGTGAATATAGCTTTGATTTTGCCTGCTATTATGTACCTTAGTAGTGTTAGCATTTAGTTAGATCGTATAATACTACTTAAATAATAATACTTAAAATTGATGTAGTTTAAATCTCCATAGAAGCATTTTTTTTTATGTGGGTTCGTGCTTGATTTGGGATTGCAAATAAAAGCATAGGAAGTAATTTTTTAAAAAGAAAGATTTTGATCACATTCTGTCCTGCATGAGCCATTATAAATTGTCAGCATGATATAGCTCTTGTTTTGAAGAGGTGTTTTTTAAATAAAGAGAAGATAATATCTTGGACACATGCGTTTTCAATCCTTGTTGCTGCCTAATCATGTCTATTACATGATTAAGCAGAAAAATCCTAGGAAAAAAGCTAATTATTTTGTGTACATGAGGACAACGTACTTTGGACTCCCTTATGATTTTGTGTGGCTTAGACTGCTTTTTTTGTTGTATGTGCATAATGCTGTCAGGGTACACTTGATATCTTGAGAGCCAGTATTGTCAGCCTCATTCTCCATCCCCTAGCCGCCCCTTCTGCAATTTCAAAATTAAATGTACAAACACTTGTACGTACACTTACCTAATTTGAGCAGCTGCATGAACACAAACACTCAGTGAAAGCATCAAAAATGAGGTCTTATTGCTCTTTACTACCCTACATCTAAAGTTTGCGAGAAACCTCACAAATAAAAATACTTATTGAGATTTATGCCTTTTTGAGTTAAATAAATTAAACCCTTCAGTTCTGTCCTTGGGATATTTTTTAACTATTAGACATTTATCGTTACCTTTTTTCTTTACTAGGATGTTGCAAGTTACAGGAAAGAGAAAAGTAGAGAAAGCAAAAGAAGTGCATAGAAGTATCACATGGACAAAGAGGATGAAACAAATATACATGTTTTTCAGGAGATACCTAAGCCCATGCCCACAATAGGAGGGCAATTGAAAGAAACGACATATAATAAAACCTCTGTGCTTTGCCAAACCGTAGGCCCATCTAGTCCAGCGGTCTCCAACATCGCTCTCTAACGTGAGCCCGCAGAAGCATCAGAGCAGCAGAAGCTCGTTTTGCCCTTGGTGCTCTCTGTCCTCCAAGCACTAGTGTTCAGGGATTTCCTGAGATAAATCTTGACATTTAAAAGCTCTTGCTGGAATTTCTTTTTACAACTTCGGTCACTTTTTGAACCTGTGTAAACTTGCGGTGTTTACAGTGCCCCAGAGCAAGGAGTTCCACAGCTAAATATGTTTTGTGTGAAGATTCAGTAGGGTTTTTTGTGTTTTAAACCTTGTACCTGCCCATTTCATTTGGTCACCTCAAGTCACGTATTGAAAGAGGCTGAGAACGGGGCACTCTCAGATACCTTCCCTGTACTGGTGCTGATTACACCTTCCCTGTATCCCTTCAGTTACCTGTTTCTGAGATCTGATGAATCTTTGGCTTCTTAGTGATTCCTTAGGCATTAGTTTGTACCATGCCTGTGATGATCCCTGCTGCCCTGCCCACAGCCGTTTCCAGTCTGCTGGATCCTTTCAGGGGCGGTGGGACCAGAACTACACACGATATTCAAGATAGACAAACCAGCCATTTACACAGTGGCATAATAATATTCTCTCCTTCACTCTTTGTTCTTTTCCTAGTAATTTCTAATACTCACTTTTGCACTGTTAGTGAACAGTGGGCTGATGTTTTCACAGAACTACCTATTATAACCCCAAGATCTCAGGCCCGAAGTGGTAATAGTCACCTTGGAGCACATAGTTTTTTGTAGTTAGGTTTTTTCCCCTCAAAGAAACGACTTCCTATTTGTTTATCTACATTGACTTTAATTTGCCTTTTCATTGCCTAGTCAGTATTGTAAAGTCTTCATAGGCAGCCCTTATCTTAGCTACCCTGAATGAATATCAGCAGCAAACTTTGTCACCTCATCATTTACCCTGTTTTCCAGCTCATTTATAAATAAGCGAGCAGCTCCCAAGTTCCAGCACAGATCCCTGCAGGACTCCACCATTGACCTCTCTCTGCTTGGAAAATTGACAGTATTCTCCTACCATCTGTTTCTAATTATTTATCCTTGCAAGGACATTTATTTTTACCCTCTGGGAGTTTAGGTTTTTTAAGACTTATGAATGACAGATTTATGAAATGTCTTTTGGAAATCCAAGTGGACTGACTTTGTTAATGAAGATTTCCATGGTATGCAGTACTTTTTACTTCTTTGGAGAACTCTAGTAGTTTTGTGAAAAATGACTTAAAGCAGCTGTGTGTTGGCCTTACCTTACTTCCTTTCATCACACAAATATGCCATGTTTTTGCAGGTGCTGATGTACTCTCTTGTCTTTCATAATTCGTACCGATCTATGTGATTCAGGTACCAGTCTTTACGTGGTTCCGCATGTTTTCCCTGGACTTGTTTTAAACCAGTTTTTAAAACTGGTTTCATATTACTCAGTTGCTAGTTCTTAGGAGCCAAAGCAGCCGTAAGAGAGAGGTTATTACATGCCACAGTTAAAAGTTCGTTTAAAACAGGGAAGTGTTTCAGAATGAAGAGGTGAAATTCTTCATTGCAGCTGTGTTGTTTGCCTTTATACTTGAAATCAGTCTGCAGGACCAGGTGACTTTTATGTAAAAAGGCTTGACCTGGATGCTCTTGGAGCCTTTATTATTGCTGTTTGTCAGATCTTGGTGTAGGGGTAAATTCCTGAAGGCTAGAAAAAAAACCAGTCTTGTGCCAGTGTTTGAGCAGAGTGTCTAGTGGAGTCAGACAAGGATCTTGTTTGTACCCCCAATATCCTTAACAATTAGTTGAGAGAGTAATGTACGTTTATGGCTGCTGAACTTTGCATGTGGCACAAACATTATTTGTTTAATAAATTGTAGTTATTTGTTTAATAAATTGTTGTAAGGATAGCCAATTCCATAGATAGCTTTGGATGACTCAATAACCTGGGCTTGCCTCAGCAGCCTATATTTTAATACACCAAATGCAGTGTAAGTCTTCTGGCGATCAAAATGTAGGAGGCGTCGTACTGACGGGAGAATTATGGAAATTATGGTTTATGGAAAACAGTTATTTAGAAGAGAAATTAGAGGCTTTGCTAGATGGGCATCTGCATGTGAGCTCTCACTGCAGTGCTGCGCTCAAGAAGTGCATGTGAAAAGCGAGACTGCCCTCGCTCACAGTGGTTCCAGTGCCCGCTCTGTCCAGGTCAAACATCCGCCAAGACTCCCTTTCAAGTATAAAGTAGGAAGGGTTTCAGGACTGATTTAAATAAATAAGAGCTAAATGGGTGAATTTTCTTGTTCTTCAGAAGAAGATTGAAGATTGACAGATTATGGTGTATGAGGACCTACACGGGGGGGATTTCAAGTCGTGCAGTGCTCCTTAACTTGACAAATGCTGTGTTTGGAAACCGGAGTTACACAAATTTGCATCAGCCATGAGGTATATAAGTTTTTAACCTGTAAAGTTAATTTGTTAATTATCATTACAGTGGTTTCTTCTTCACTTCGTGTCTTTACATAAGACTGGGTTTCTCTTTTCAAGAGACATGGCCTACCTCACCAGAAGCAAAGGACTTCAACCAGAACTGTGGCCAGCTTCTGTTCCCTCCATGTACCCCAGCTGTAAAGCGAGAGGCACACACGAGGCCAAAGGGAGAGCAGGGCAAGTCCAGGAATATCGAGCAGGTTTTTGAACTGAGTTTCAGCATTGATGCTGACTTTAATATGAGCATTAACACCCACCACCCCACCCGTAGGATGAGGCCACTGAGGTTATTTGTTAAAGGATAAACTTATCCCTGTCTTTCCACTGGTGAGAATTTGGGATCCTTTCTCTGCCCAGGAACCAGCTTTTTCACAGAACTTGCAGAAGTTAGGTATCTTGGGGGCTTGTAGCATCAGTCAGATTTGGCTGAAATTTGTCATCTGACTCAAAATCACACAGCCACATCAGGCTTGATCCCAGAGGGAACCTGACTAAAATGTATCACGTAAGAAGCGTATATCATTTATTTGTATGAGTGATTTGAGATTTTGATAGCAAAACTTGGTTTTGAAGGATAAAGGTGTTTTGGGAAATGGAGAACAGATATTTTCTTTTGGTTTAGAGTGTAATAAAAATTTCAGCATCTTATAACTCTCCCAATTGCCTTTTATGAACATCCTGGGAGTTGTGGTCCACTGTTTGAAAAACACTAAAATAAAAGAATAATAAGATATAAAAGGAAACGCATGAAGTTATCCAGACAGTTTGAGGACTAATTCCATTTCGCTGAAAAAAATATGTATGGGAGGGGAGAAAGAAACTGGAAGAGAATTTAAAAGAGGAGGCGATCACCTGTTGAAATGTGGGGAGCTGAGAACTTGCGTACATTGGGAAAGAGAAGTGGGAGCGGGGGTTTGGAAAGCAGCTGGTGTTGGCACAGCTCTACTTTCTTGCACCCGAAGGGGCTTCACTGTCATAGGATATGGCTGCTGCTGAGTTCTTTCAGAAGTTCCTTCTACAAGTTTAATGGAGAAAATTGGTACATAGGAAAATGAAACCAGGAATAGGAGAAACATATGGATATTATCAGATGTAGAAGGCATGGAATAGAAGAAGGCTAGATTTCAAACATTACGGTTATTTTACCTTTTGAGAAGTGAACCTTTTTACCACTGTGGTATAAACAGCATTAGCTTTGATCTTGCAAACATAAAGACAGCAAACATATCAGAACAGAGAATCTGTGATGTGATCAGACTGTGTGGACTCAATATTTGAAAACTGACAAGATCCAGCTGTGAGGAATGGCAGGGTCACAGTAGTGAAGCATCACAAAGGAAAAAATAAAAACGTTTTTTCTCAGAAATGGTGAAATGAAAAAAAGACATGAACAAGCCTAGAGCCTGAAAAGTCTGCAGAATTTGATAACATCGGTTGCTATCAGCATTGTTAAAAATGCAGTGGCAGCATGACAGAGTGAACAGCTATTATAGAATATGCATTACTGTGTGTAACCGTGTGCAAATCCCAATTACTAAGGGAGAATTATGGCTAGAATCCTTAAGAAGGGGAATATAATAGACTTCAAGATCTATCTGTTCTAAGAAAGATATTACCCGTCTTCATGCTGGCATTCAGAAATGCAGAAGGCTTGAAACAAGCTGGCCTTAGAATAAGAAGGTCATACGTACCAGGGGAAAAGGTTCCTTTATTTTACCCTTGAGAATCCAGGTGCAAATTTATGAATTTCATTGATTTTAAAAGGTAGCTGATGGCCTCTGTGGAGAGCCTCTTTGACACAAGCACATCATGTGCTATTCCAGAGAATATTATTCAATCAAGTAATTGAGACTGCGTCAGAAGGAGAGAGCTACCGAATAAACGGTTTGAAATGAATTATTACAAACAGTTGATGAGTTGTCACACTTTCCACTTTCCTTATTTTTCTCGTTATCCTTCAGAAAATAAAAGTTTATTGAGAAGAAAGCTAGACATGTTTTACTTGCAGTATCAAAGACAAATATTCTGAGTTGAGACATTTGGAAAAAGCTGCTTTTGAAACCTTGGGAGGTCCTTTTGTTTACTGCTAAAAGTCAAAAATCACTCGCCTTCTTTGTAGAAGCTCATTAGGTGATCGATCTCATGCGATGAATGTGGCCAGAATGTGTCTGGTACTGCCCTGCTAGTCTGTACCTCTGCAGCCTCCACCCTGCAGTACGTTATTTGCCATGGTGAACTCTGTGTGCAGCCGAAGTGTGAATAAAATAGGACAAGGTCTTCTAAGATGAGGGAAGATTTCAGCAGGGAGGGGAGGAGAATAGGCTGGCAGCCTCGTATTTTGCTCCTGTCTGACCTCCCGCCCCTTCCTCTGCAATAATGGAGCGGCTGTGGAAAAGCAAACGCTCCCCAGCTCTTTGTAACCTGGAGTCTCCTGGTGTGGGCAAGAGGAGTCTAGGAGAGGGTTGTCTTGCAGCAGCCCAGATGACAACGTGTAAGTGTGAAACACCTACGTAAATGATCCTGTGCTTCTTGGACATCAACAGTCTTCAAAGTTACGCTCGGGCTTTTCTGTATCAAGCCATCTCCTCAGCTTGCCAGGGCCCAGCAGAGGGATGCAGTGGCTACGCCTGAACCTGCAAATTAAGCATGTCCAGAACCACCCTGTGGTGCACAGTCAGCTGGCCCACTGGCCACTGTCCATACTATTACCTTTTTTTACCTTCTAAAATTGGGTCACCAGACTCATACGGCCTGTTGGGAACCATTCCTGGCATGTCCTACCTTGCAAACTGTGCCCTGGCGATATTTTGGAAGATTGTTGGAACAGAGTAAAACCATTCCTGTGGCACATGCTGTGGGACAATTCTAACAATTTAATAGCATAGGCAGTTGAGTTTCAGTGCCTGGGAATGCTCCCTGGCACTGCTTTATGTATCTATGTACACATAACAAATATGTAGATATGTAGCAAAGTCTCAAAACCAGGAGCTCAAGAATTATCTGTGCAGGAAAGTTAAAGTGACATGGGATTTAGTCCTTTAATTTAAACCAATGTATAACTGCAACTCAGTGCCATAGTATTAATTTCTGATTTTCTTTGTTTAAATTAATGATAAAAAATCGGTGGACAAAAATTTGCGTGAAGTGTAGTTAGCTTTGAAACTAGACTTAGTAATGATCTTGGAAAAGAAAGGTGTTTGTAAACTTTGGCAAGAGGAAGAAGTGATAAAAAAATATAGAACAAGGCACAAAAAAGTTTTTCACCTAGAGACAGTGGGAGAATGTTACCCATGAGCCTAAAAATCATAAATGAATCTTCTCTCTCGTGTAGACTGTGTGTTTCAAAGTCAGATTTTCCCCAGGTATCTTCAGCCTGGCTAATACATCTTTGAACACTATAAAACTATTATGCATTTAGTCTTTGCTTGAGAGACATGCTTCGCAACTGTAGCTTCGCAAACAGTTAATTTGTAGTTTTAAGATTAATTCCCTGAAAGAAGTATTAGACTTTCTACGAAAATAAAATTATTCATCCTTGTAGCTTTATGTTCCTCAAAAGAAAGTTCATTATTACCTGGTTGCTGTGTCTTAGTATTTAGCCGTCCTGTTACAAGTGAAGTAATATTAGAACACCAGTAAAATTAAAACTTTGAAATTGCTATTAATGGTCATTATATTAGAAAAATATAGTCCAAAATAGTCCAAATGTGCTGATGGCTTACCAGCCACAGTCACTTGCATTTAGTTCCTGTCAGGCATTTGTATTTGCTCAGATTCATCAGTTACTGTGGCATCATCAGCTGCCTCATCAATGGTCATTTCTGAGCTGACACTTCACTGTCTGTCAGACCTGAGGAGCAGGTGACGGTGGTGACAGGGACACGCTGGTGAGAGGCCGTGCAGCTGAGGACGGGTGACAGTGGGAGAAGAGGGGACCCGAGTGTCTCTGTTCACCAGAGGATGGCAAAGGAATGTCAGCGTAACGTGGCTGTGGAGAGGGCACACGTGATCCTGGCGTGTATTTCGTGAAGTATTTCCAGATCATTTAGGGCAATGTTGACATCACTACATGATGCACTGTGATATCACTGTGTCCGGTTCTGGGGTCCCCAGAAGACAAGGAATTACTGGAGAGAGTGTGGCAGAGATGGACTGCTACAAAGATGATTTTGGGTCTGGAGCATCTTTCTTATGAAGAAAGAATGAGAGCTGGGTCTGTTCAGCCTGGAGAAGAGAAGCTGAGAGGGGATCTCATCAATGTTTATAAATATCTCAAGGGTGGGTGTCAAGAGGATGGGACCAGACTCCTTTCAGTGGTGCCCAATGACACAGTGAGGGCAACGGGCACAGACTGAAGCACAGGAGGTTCCATCTGAATATGAGGAGAAACTTCTTTACTTTGAGGGTACCAGAGCCTGGACCAGGCTGCCCAGAGAGGTTGTGGAGTCTCCTTCTCTGCAGACATTCAAACCCGCCTGGACACATTCCTGTGTGATCTGCTCTGGTGAACCTGCTTTAGCAGGTGGGTTGGACTGGATGATCTCCAGAGGTCCCTTCCAACCCCAACCATTCTGTGATTCTGTGATTTCATGTGGAATTCTGGATGCTGATGTCCAATTCTGGCTGAGATGTCAATAGCTGCAAAAAGGAAAACCAGTCGCTGGTGACATTTTTTGCAGGGACAAAGCTGGGAAAGCTTGGTTAGCCTAATGTACAAAGAGGAAGGTTAATAAGATGCCCATGACTTCTCTTTAAAAACACATGGAAGGGCTGAGAAAATAAGTAAGGGAAAAGAATGGCTTAAGCCAGTGGTTTTCACTTTTATTTTATCTGATTTCCTAACCTTTTTCTAAAGATGATGCTACATGCCCTGTTGTATTGTTAGAGCAAATTGCAGTCCGTTAGGCCTGCTTTGCTTCATGGCACTTTAAGAGTCTCAGAAGTAGTTTATGAACCTCTCAACTTGTGGCTAATGGTGGGACAAGAACAAATAGATATTATCTGGATATAAATCACTTCAGCCTGGAAATTAAAAGAAGGTTTCTAACTATTGGAGCAGCAAGGTTCTGCAACAGCTTTCTAAAGGGAGGAGATTGGGTAAAATACTGAGCTGTGTGCTGGAAACAGGTGAGTGTCTGATGGAGATTGCAGAATGGGGTGTTTGTAACAGCATGCCTTTTTCCTGTCTTTCTCATTGCTCAGGACTAATTCATCTAGGCGAATGCTCTTTTATACTCCCATTTGTTCTGGTTTTTAAGCAGTGGCTTAAACCTCTCTCACTGCCTTCTAGGCTTAGAAATAGACAGTGACCAAGATCTGTAGGTCTGTCAAGTGAAGCTTCGTTCCTGCCTGGCATTCTGACCAAACAAGCCAGGGCTTTCCTTTTATTCCCAGCAAAATTGTAAAACAGCATCAACAACAGCTGCTGCAGTCATGTGCTTCACATTTTCCCTTTGCATTCAACATTTTCATGACTTGGATATTTAATTTCCTTTAAGAAAATTTATTTTATGTCAGCTAACTACTCATGTTTAAAAGTGAAAGTAGTTGAAAAATAAATCTTTAGAATATCCTAAAATACCAGCATTTCAGGAAAAAAAAAAACTTATGAATTATCAGTTCTATGACTAACCTGAGACCTAGTTTTGCTAAGGATATTTCCTGAAGAAGTTGTCCCTTGTTATTTCTCCATGCACATAATTATTTTGTGATGCCATGCTGGCTACGTTAAATAGCTAAGAAACATTTAAAATCTCTTCATGTTGTTGCTATGCTACTGGATGCTTCGTTTCTCATGTGAATAGGTTTGTGTCAAAGATGTTGGGTTGTAGAAAGAACGGGCTGATCAAATGGTCTTCGCTGATGCGGGATGCGAGGTGGAGCAACGCGGAATTCCCTGTTCCGTCCTTGCCACCTCCTCCTCTGCCTCCTGTGGCCGTCTGAGAGGGACGAAGCACTTTGTCCACAGGATAAACAAGTGTTCAGTGCATCAAACAACTGCATGTAAGGCACAACCCGAGCTTCAAATTAAACACTTCTAATCTCGTACATTTCTACGAAAGCTATCGCATGCAGCATGCGCACTTTAAAATGTCTGTTTGGGATTTTACACCCTTAGGGATGGATCTGCAGATACAAGTATCTGGATTTAAATTTAGTTTTGCTGAATTCAGTGAGTTTCTACGTGAACCTAACATGATATATTTAATAGCTGAGCGTTAAACATATAACACAACATTTCATTTCGTTTAAATTATATGGTGTGTTGGAGGAATTGTGCTGAGGCAAAACTAAGATTGTCTAGGAAATCGTAACTGCATTTTTGTCTCTTCCCAAGAGGCGTAATTTTTTTTATTCCTTGGGGCCGCTTTTTCCATAATCAAGTCTGAACCAAATGCAAAGCACACTTGTACAGACAGCTCCATTTTACTTTCCATCGGGTGGTGGGTAAGCACAGATACAACAGCAGGGATGTGCCAGAGAACGTGCAGTGAAACACCTGACTAACCACACCTGGCTTAGCCGGCCAGGCTGCAGCAGGCTGGGATCACCACTGGCCTTGGGCAAGGCCAGTCCAGTGTTTCTGCAGTGAATCCAGGAGCGTTCAGGGCCTTAGGATACAATGTCAATCTGTGGAGGCCAAGCCATCAGCAGTTGTCTACATCCAGGTTTCGGTCAGGAGTGCATTTTTAAAGTTAATCTTCCAGTTGTCCCAGCTTGCTATTACACAGTTTGATTCACATTGTGGAGCAGTCTCAGGATATGCAAACTGTGTTTCTTTCTGAATAAACTGAACCAGAAGTCATCCAGAAGTACACCTGATGCACTTCTATCACTAACGTGGGTTCCCTAGACTAGGGCTGGTCCGAAGTGAAGCCTCTGAAATGCACGTGTTGCAGATATTAAGTCCTAAGTGCTGTTTCACTTTTTAGATCCACTCTGTTGCAGTGCACAACTTGCTTATGTAGATATAGACTACGCTTTCATACATTGGAATTTATTAAATTAGGCTTGCCTGTGCCTTGGATTTATAAAGCTAAGTTTAGTGACAATTAAACAAGTATTTTGTTCTAAATTAGCAATATACTGTCAATCATAGTTCCTTCTTAAAATGCTTCTGTCTGGGATTAAATAAAGCCACAGTGTCATAAATGCAGGTATCAGAAATATGATAAAGGAATTTGAATTACCTGATGCTGAAGGAGATTAGTGGCTAGTGTTTGAAGAGCTGTAAAATAAGTATTGACAATTGCTAAACAAAGCTGTTGCTATTTATTGCTTCCATTTATCATAGTACTAAAAGTCGGGTTCTAATCATTTAAGCAAATACTTCAGTTCTGCTAAGCTTCAGTAATACCTGTCAGAGAGGAATAAATGCAGGTAGTAATGCATACATAACAGCATTTTCTGAAAAATTTTAATAGTCTAAAATGAAACCGCATTAGTATTTTTTATGTAAGTTCTGCAGCGCCTTGGTTTTTGATGCTGCATCCTCAACGTTGTGGTAGGTTGTTCATTTGTATTTGGATTTAGCCAATTGAGAATAGGAGCAAGGAAAGTAATTGTAAATGAATGCTCATTCTTTTGCTCTGCAAAATAATGTATTTAAACAGCAATTTCTCAAGCTCTTCTAGAGTACATTATGGTATTATTGTGCTGATCTAGAATCTGCTGGTGTCAGTAAAAAGCTGCCTGCCCGTTTCAACGGAATCCATCAGCTCAGCAAAGGATTTAAGCACATGATTTGATGGTTTGGAAACATGTTTTAAGTGCTTGGCTTAATTGAAATCGAAAAAAAAATACCCACCCATCTGAGGTTACAGATGTCAATAAAATATTTCCTGTACATCCGCTTTCATTATTTATACAAATACATGCATTATAATAAATAGTGGGGTAGCAGATCCATACCTGATAACTAAGGGGTTAACTTCTAAGGACCATTCAGCAATCCTAACTTGGTACTGAGCAATCTTACTCATGCAAATAATCCAGTCGTGTCTATGCCATCCAGCATTAGAGGAACTATTAATTCTTATATTGTATGACATTATATTGAAATCTCACGGCACACTTGTAATGCTCAATATCCTGCTGTACCATCTGATGAAATGCAGTGTGACTCCACAAGAAGATAAAATTTGTCTTTGTGATGTAAACATAAAGTGAGCTTTGTGCCATCAAGTTTTTGAAGAATGGCTGTGTGGTCATTTGGTATGTAACACACTGCTAGTGTGGAAACACATTAGGATGCAGTGACAGACAGTAAGGTGGGAGTTAATACATATTGTACTACTGGAGAGCTTGGTAAAAGTGAGCGTGAGTGAAATGATTTCAATAGCTTATAGCTGGTATAATAAAATGTCGTGTTCTGTAAAATGCATAAGCACATATCATTTAAAAAGGTCTACATCAAGAATTGCCCCAGTGGTAGATTAGAGAGGGAGTTGTAAAATTAAGTATAACATCACTCTTTAAAAAATACAATGTAATGTAAGTATGGGTTAGTGCAGTGTGAGTCAGCCCCCCGAAGAGTGAATAGTAGGATCCAGTTGCTGTCTGTTAGTGTAATTAAAGCCCATAGCAGTGAAAGTAAAGTGTTTGCACAATTAAGATTATGAAGATAAACTGCTAAGTAACTAGACAGGTGGCTGTCAGTAATGCGCTTATATTTCTTACCCAACTAAATAATTTAAGTAATAATAAGCTTCCAGACTTTGCAGTTATCCAGAACAATGTGAAACCTTACGTTCAGATTACTGCCTTCCGTCCCTCCTTCTCTCTTTCCCTCTCTTTCCACTGAGTTTTGTGTTCCCACAGAATTGTGTCCCCACCGAGACTACAAGCCCCCTGGAGCAGGGACTGGATTGGATTTGATGTTTGAACAGAGCCCAGCGAAAGCTGAATCCTGATTGTGGCCTCCAGCCTTGGCTGCCGTGCAAATTGCAGTTAAAATAATGATTATTGTTTGAATTTTATTTGAGCGGTGTGAGTAGCATGAACTTGATGAGCTACCCAATTTGCAACAGCAGTAACTATGTACCGAACAGAGCCTGCTGTGCGACCTTGGGTAAGTCATTTCACCTTTCTGAGTTTTCTCGGCTCTAAAATGAGAGTGAGATAATTCCTTAAAAAATGCTCTACGGGCATGGGCTGTTATTTCTGCAAAGAACTGTTTGCATGTAGCTTCTGAGTCTGCTTTGTGCAACGTGACCCACTCACCCTTAGAAAAACTCAGATCTCCAGGCCATCTTAGTGGCAGTCAGTGTAAGCAAGGAAAAATTCTGATTACCCAGAATAGGAAAAAGCAAAATTAAACGTATTTGTGGATCTGCTTCACTGTGAGCAACCATCTGTAGGCCGATAAATAGTGGCATACATATATAAACACACTGGGTTATAATTCCAAACAACATATTCTGTGTGTTTATCTCTGCATTAATTAGATATTTTGACATCTGTCACTTTGCAGTCACAGCAGTGCAGTTCTGATTTTGAGAACAAAATTCTGGGAGATTATTTTAGCCTTTCATTCTGTGCACTGGAAGTACGTGTGATTCAAAACATTTGGCCAAACCAGGTTTTTCCCCTGGCTGACAAGACTAAAATGACTGCATAACGTAAGCAGATGTTATGGGTTGAAATGCATCATTCCAGGAAGCCAGGCAAGTATTGAGGCCGTGATCATCACAGGCAGGCTTGGGAGGACTGCTTTCATACAGGGAGGAATGACTGACAGATAAGCAAGGTTTAGCTAATCCTATTTATTTGGTCACTTCAGCATTCAGCAGAGTGTTACACTTCCTTTTTGACTTGCTTTTTCTTTCAGAAAAGAACTGCAGCATATCCAGATATATAGCTCATGGCTCATTTACTCACAGTGCCAGCGAGTGCCACCACAGTGCTTCTCTTTCGAACTTACGTGAGTGACAGATTGTTCAGACCACTGGTTTTCAGCATCCCCAGCATACTGGCATGCAGTAGGGTTTTCCGTTGGCAAGAACTGCTGCAGGGAGCAGAAGTACAGTTGGTACCTAAGGAGTTACCAAAGGTGCTCAAGCCACATCCTGGGACCATGCAGATGAGCGCACTAGCTTTGAGTTCCCATAAGGTTTAGCATTTCACTTTTCCCTTCTTCCTATACATGTACTGGTTGTTCAACGAGGACTGCTTCGGGTGGCTAGGTGGTGGCCTGCAGGAAAGACAGCCTACATAGAGAGGAGGATCCGTTTACGGGGTGACTTAGAGGAACAGCAACCAACACTGATTTTCTGCAGCTGGGTGGAGTGGGGCAACCTCACCTTGATCAGGAGGACCAGATCTTGGACACTTGCGGTGCTCTCCATTATAAAACAGAACTTAGTCTTAAGTCTCAATAAAGAAGGAGGACTTTCTCCTTCTTCCTTGTTGGCTCCAATTACTCACCGTTTTTCTTAGAAATATATTTGACCTTTTTGAAAGGTCTATGCAACTGGACTAATTCTCCTATAAGGCACACTCATGACAAAATGCAAGTAGCACAGAATTACAAGAATGGCTAATTAAGCACCCTTTATGCAGTCATGGTTGATGGCTGCTGAAGTGGGTTCCACTGTAACATTTTAAAAGCAAATGGGTAGTCATTTGTGGTGCATTGCAAGCCAGATTCCCAGTGTCTGGAAGAACAGAGAGAAACCTGCAAATTGTCTCTTAGAAATTCTCAAAGGCTGTTCATGCTATGTGTGCTCTGGTTGTCACTTTACTTGTGGTTCTGACAGAAAAACTGATGTGAGCCTAGAAGTAATGGGATAATAGTGAAACTCCCGGTAAATAATCCCTACTATTGTACTACAAGTATCTCTGTTTCTTCTCTAATGCTAATACCCATCTGGGAAGAGTTTTCTTCCAAAAAGCACGAAAGCAATAAGAAGATAACAGTTTTCACCCAAGGGTAGTAATCTGGCAAAGATCTGGAAACTATTCCTGAGCTGTGAGTTTTAGTGCTACCTGCAGAGATGGTGGATGGATAATTTCAATCACAAACACTTAGAGAAATCTGACGTGGGGCACTGTTCCAGGAAAGCAGTGCCAAGAAGGATGATTTTATTCTTCAATGAGTTTTTGGTTGGTACTTACCTTATGCACTGAGAACCCTTTATAGGTTATTTCTTGAGCCACATTTTGTTGATGAAAACTCTGCTCCACAGCCAGCAAATGCTTCTGGATGGGGAAGAAACCCCCACATTGTTGGCAGCAAATTTTATGACATATTGGGTGATGTCATTAAGGGAGCTGTTAGCAATCTGTCATATAAGGAGCAACTTCGGCTAGTCCAACGTAAGGGAAATTATTTAATTCCATGTCTGCTTGGATTTATCCTGTACAATCAGTGGAGGCCCAGGAGAATTAGGAGGCACAGCATGATGCTCTCCTGATTACTCTACTGTCATCTCCAATTTATGGCCTAAAAGGCATGGGAATAAAGTGCTCATGCCCAGAGGAGCTCATGAGGGCTTGCGACAGGGTGCTCCCCCAATGCCTTTAGCTGTGGTGACTGTACAGCCTAGGCACTTGCTCAGGGAGTGACTGGGGTGACTATAGCGTCCAGCTCAGGTTATGCAAACATGGTCGCTGACAAACGGCAGGGGGAAGAGAACTCTGCACAGTGTCCATGCAGACGTACCTGAGGAAGTTCTGTTCCTGGTGGAGGGCTGCACATTAACCCAGATTGTGCCCATCCCCTGAACTTACTGTGACTGTTAACAGCTTTCTATCAGCCTTCATTTCACCTCCAGGTGATCTGATCTCGTCTTCTGTGCGTTTTCCCATGAGGTGAGGAAGTGAAGGTGTGGATGTCCCACAGGGAGGACAGCTCACCAGAAGTGGAAGGAGGGCATGTTCTTATGCTACCTCTTTGAAAGCTCCTCAGTTCTTCTGTGCAATGTGCTGTTTCTGTTCAACACTTGCATTTTTTAGGTCAGGGAAGGGAATAGTAGAAAATCGTCTCGAGTTGTGGTTTGGGCACGCTGCAGAGCACGTCCAGCCTCCTTCTATTTTTACTGCAGGACACAGAAAGCTGGTTTGGGAGTACCACTGTCAGGAACCAAGCTGGTCCCTCTCCCATCCCTGCAGGGTGCAGAACACGGTGCTGTGATGCTGGTGCGATAGCTCCAGTTCGTTGGCAAAGGATGTGGAAAGCAGAAGCATAGGTTGCTTCCAAAAGGGCTTATACAATCGAGAAGAGATCCAGTGAGGGCTATGGAACTTACTGGTCTGCATGTTAGTCACTGATTCTCCCTTGTGGCGGGAGTAAGGAGGGTGTAGTATTGTTTGCTGTTGGGAATGTCATTCCAGGCCAGATGAACCTTTAGTCCCACCAAGTATATCCGTTGTTGTATATTAATTGCTCCTTTGCAGGTAGTTTTAGCAGAAATTATTTGTTCTTTCTGTGGGCCATGGCATGTTCCAGCATGAAGTGCCAGTCAGAGGATTGCCTGACCGTCAGCATCCTGGGTTGAATCTTGAAAGCGATTCGGAATACTTTTTCTCATAATAAAATGAATTCACAGATATACAGACTTTAAGGCTGGATGGGTCCATTACTCAGCTTTACTGGATAACATACACCATAGGGTTTTACCAAGCTATTGCTGTACAGAGCCCAAGTATGCTAATATTTGTTCCTTTACTCTGCTAGAAACAGTAATGAGATGCAGTGAGTGTTTGCTGCCAGAGCCAGGATCATTCTTTTCCCTTCCCAGGAGATGGCTACTGAGCTTATCTTCTCCAGATATTCTATGATTTAAAAAAATACAGTTGCAGCTGATTTATCAAAATATTTTTTATATAACGGTAGGCATGGTTATCACTCTCCTAGTTTTTTCGATCTCAGCAACTGAGGACAAAATGCTTTGCTGTCTGCCCATTCTTGTGCTGCACATCAGTAGCAGAGCCCAGAATAGAATCCAGCCTCTTCCTCTGTCCTGTTGTCCTCTGGGTCTAATCAAACTGGTACAATTCAGGCACGGCCTTTTATAGGGCCAGTGGTTCTGCAAGTGGTTGAACTTGAAAGGGGTGGATGACTGTAGCTTCAGCGACCCGACTGCCGTGGCAAACAGGCGCTTCTGAAATGCAGCTGTTGTTGTCATGGTCCCCGGGAGGTGGCGGGAACGATGTGGTGGGGATGGGAGGCCAGCAGTGGGAGTGGAGCACGCTGCAGTCGTGAGGCCTGGAGGTGTATTACACAGCGGGAAGAGGAATTGGCAGCAATGTGAACACAGATGCAAGCGTTGATGATACTTGAATTCTTAAATCTGATTTTAAACTAACCGTAAGTCAACCATGAGCAGTCATGAGTCAAGACTCTAGAATAAAAAGTCTGCATAAAAATACAACATCGCAAAACCCAAATACATTTGGTAAGGACTAATTGTCATTTAGAGTCATACCCTGTCAGATTATAATTTCCAGGGTTTGGTCTATGACTCCAAAGGTTAACATGACATTCTTGTGTACTCATAGATCTCCAAGAACCATGTCTTTGATAAATCACGAAATATCTAAGATACTTAGTGGAACTGTGAGGGTGAGCAACACTGGGGACAAAATAACAACTACCCTAGAAACTGCAGCCTGAACTTCCATGGTAAACAATTCCAAATGTATTTTTTTAAGGAGGAAGAGTAATTTTTAGCCTAAATAAGAAAACCAGTTAGAGAGACAAAAATTTGGAAATCTAGGTAAAATGACAGGGCTGGATGATGATCCTATTTAGATAAAAGGTTTTACATGGAGGACAGAAAAATGGCAGAAAGGGTAAATGATTCTACATGAAAATTTGTGAGAGTTAAGTGCTAGCATGTAGGGGAGTGTAAGAAATTGGAAGAATACCTGCCTAAGAGAGAGAGGTTTGTCTATACAATGATTGTCTGTAAATGCAAAGCTTAGTACAAAAAAATCGACTCTTTTAGTTTTTAAAAAACTTAATTGTATAATTTCTAATAAGCTGCAAGGCTTATATCCTTATCATAAAATTCCTCTAGGCAGGAATTAAAAAGAAGCCGAATGTGATTTTCCATTTCCAAAAATAGTTTGCCAAGACTGGAGGTTTTTTTTCCTCCTGATTGCAAGAGAAATCACTCTGCAGTGTTTTATTGAAGAACAAGTAGTATTGAGTAAAAGAATAATTGATAAGTGATTTTTCTCCCTTTCTATTCTCTAAGCTGGATTTTGTTGTGCTGTCTAGATGAAATATTCACGATGGCACTGACCCCTTTCTTGTGCAATTTGTCCAATGTTTGCTTGGAGATGTTCGGAAGTAGTGGAGCAGAAAATCCCTTGCTACAGCCAGCATTTGCTGGGGATTACTCTTCACACTGGTGTGTGTTGAAGGAGATTCACTAGACGACGTAACGAAATGTCTCCGTGGCTTCAACACTAGAAATCTTCTGTGACTGTGATCCAGCCAAACCCCCTGCCCAAAGATGGAAAGCTGTGTTCTGTTTTTATGAAAGGGCTAGAAATACAAAAGATGTTGAACAGCACTTTGAAGTGCGCATGTTTGAGCTTCAGGTTACAAGACAGCTGAAGGTAGTGCTTCCTCTTTGCTTATTTTCAGTTCCTAGGAAGAGTATTTTTGGGGTTGACTGGGGCTCTCAGTTTCCTGATGATGAGTATTTGCTGATGCATCATACTTGACCATTCTGACTTTGCTGTGTTGCCACTGTGAAGAGTGTGGGGCATAAGTCTCAGTTATTTTAACTATCAAGATAAGTATATATGGAAATACACTTGCGTCTTGCAGAGTGACCAAGGGATTTGTGTTCTCTCTTGAAAACTGGCCAATTTTTCTATTATAGAATTTGAACTTGGGAGCCCGTCAGAGCAGTGACTACTGGTTTCTGAGGAGCACGTGCTTCTCTTTGGGTACTCAGCGTCAAACTGCAAGAAAACTGCATTTCAGGACTTAATTACTTATCAGCTTCTCCTGCCTCTGTAGCCTGTCTCCATTATCGTATTGTTGCCTTGTGCTCGTTACAGACAACTAACGATGGCTGACAGCAGAGCAGGTGCAACCTGCAGCACGAGGGAGCCCCTTGGCTGCTCTGTTCATGCATTGGATGTGTTGCAATGACCACCTGGCTCCAGCACTGCCATTTGGGGAGATGGAAAAAACAGCGTTATCCCTTCCAGCCTAAGCAGCTGTGTCAGAGAGGCAGAGGGGACAGTACCTTGAGTCCTGCTACCTCCCCAAACTTCCCGTGTGTTCTCTAGAACTCTCATGCCATTTTTATTTCTCTGTACAATCCTTCCCAAAAAGTCTCGTCTCTCTTTTGGCTTTGTTCTGCCAATCGGCCAAAAGGATTTGTGGCAAACGTCTGAGACGCCAAGTCTGACTAGATTCAGCCCCAGTTACGGGAACGTACTGCCTATCAGGATAAAGAATGTTTGCTGAGGACAAGGGTACCCCTTTGGTGATGTGGAGGTCAGGGAAGCTTTGAGTCATAGGCTTGTATCTGCCGTGCGCTCCTCCTGAGACTGCAGGCAAGTAACATTCTGAACTTTATTTCTCACAGTTAGCTGAGCAGAAGAGGATGTTACTCCAGCAAACTCTCAGTTATGCCAGTTAGTGGGGAGGTTGTTGAGATACACTGGATGGAGCAAAAGTACAGATGGTATCAAACATGCAGATAAGGCAGTAGGAACATGTGCATGGAGGAAAAGCAGGCCTGTGATGTTGTTGGTTGCATGGTGGAGCAGTCCCTAGGTGATCTTGGGGTAAGTATTTAGAATGTGGGCCTGTGTGGGCACAGCTGAAATGTTCCCTTTGTGGGATACCCATGGTATCCCATGGCACAGAAGGTGTCAGGCTGGGATCTGGGCTCTGTTGTGCTGAGCCGTGTCTAGAAGGAGGTGCAAAGAGACCAGTGTGTCCCAGAAAGTTCCATGTTCAGAACAGACAAGGCAGGAAGAGAAGCAGTGGCAGAGAGAACAGAGATGGCTTAAGCACAGTGCCCCGGAGAGCCATGGAGAGCCTCCATCCCCTGGCTTGTGGTCCAGTCCCAGCCACTAAGCTCCACTGCCTGGAAGCAGTCTTGGAAGGCTCTTTGGAGCCATGGTTTGAGCTGAAGTGTTTTTAAAGAATGTCCTACCAAACTTGGCTAGGAGATGATAGTGGTATTTACATATCATCTTGCACCACAGTCCTCTTTCCTAATCGCTTGGTCTCTTCCTCTATGTCATTGTAGAACAGCCTGGCTCTGCATCTAGTCCATCTCTGCTCCACTGTGCTCATGCCTGCTAAAAGTTTTTATACAGAACAGATGCCATAAATGTACAGATTCAGCTTTCATAACCTCATTAGCTCAGTATTTTTCTTCATTATTTGATTATTACAATATCGAAAGGTCTGAGTGCCTTTATGGATGGATAACTAGAGAACACATTTTTGTGAAAAGGATCTCTTTTTTTAGTTAGGAAGCAATTCTAAAAATGCCTGAAAAATCCTTAATGATATTTATTCTACTCATCTGACCTAAAAATAGCTGAAGCAATTTGAGTAGGAATGAAAAATCACTTGCATGTGGAGTTTCAGCTCTAAGTGCAAGGCAACCTACTCTCAAATCAAACAGTGAGGTAGAAATCAGAATTTCCTAGTTTAAAATTGCAGTTTTGATACTTTGCAGAAGTATTCATTGTGGCTTTGGGCACATCACACAGTTCCTCCTTCTTTAAATCAGCTATGCAGATTACTTACCACCTGCTGTAGAAACGTGATAGTTAACATTTCTAAAAGTGCTTAGTAAATCACATGGTGCTACTTTGTAGTTGGGATGCATTTGGATATAACCTGTAGCTTCATTTCATGTAGATCACACCACCTTGGTTGGGTTTCTTAGGGAGTTATTGTTGGAGAACCAGAGGTTGGCATGTAACCTGCTAAAAGCCTGTTTGGGCCTTAAGAAGTAAGAGGTTTCTCACCCCTGCTTTGCTCTCTGATCTGAGAGTGTTGGAGCACTTTGCAAACATCCCTGAGCTGAGCTTCTTAACCCCAGCAGTAGAAGGGCACATCTGCTGCTACTTAATGAGGAGAAAGTGGAGGTTCAGAGAAACTAAACCCAACAGCTTAGACTCAAGAGCCTAAGTCTGAAGATACTGTTTTTCTGAGGCTGGGTCAAGGTTGCTTGGGAAGGGTGTGTGACATGTCCAGGTCCACTGCCTATAGCTCTAGTCTCTTAATAACCAGATTACCCCTGTTGTGGCTGCCAAACTTTCCTCTAAATGTAAGAGTTATAACTGCTTGAACCTGAGAAGACTGACACGGTATTAACTAGAATACAGCCAGTGACCCTGACATGAAAATATGGCCATGGTTAACCAAAAATTCAGTGCTGTATTTTCAGTGAGATATTATTTAGTACTGAATTACCTTTTCCGTCACTTTCTTTCTATGACTTGTAAATGGAGATGAATCCAGGTTTGTCTAAGGTCACAGTGCTGTGATGCAACTGATTATAATCTTACAGTAAAACTACGTAATGAAAAGCCTGTTACTGTGAAGTGTCTCAAGTGACAGTCCTCACGTGTGCATGCAGGGGGTTGGGGACCCCTGTGTGGTGGGGTCTGTAGGAGCCATGCACGGGGGCTAAAAAAGCAGCACGCTATCTGCAATCCCAGAGGGACATTAACTTAGCTCAGTGTAAGAGCCTGGAGAACAGCACAAGGCTGCGATAAGAAGGGAGAAGTGCCTTTTTGTGGCTAAGACATTGGGCTCTGGTCTTCAAGCCTGTCTGTGTGCTATAAGCTGGTCCAGAGAGTGAAGTGTCTTTTCTGTCATCTGGAAATTCCATCTTAATTGATTTGCACAGACTAGAAGGACAAAGGAGACCACTTTGAACACCTAGCCTGACTTTCTGGTTAATGTGGCCCACAGGGCTTCCCTGAATTAATTCAGATTTGATTTAAAGAAAAGAGAAAAAAAAGCCCAAACAACGTTAAGAAAAACCCAAACTGGATTCTCGTGCCAGTCCCTCAGATTCCTAACCAACTTATATTTCAAAACTTTTAACCACAGTACTTGTGCTGCAGTGACTATTTCTTTTCCAGTTTCCTTCTAGTTCAGATCTGGGCTGGAGAACACCATGGGTCTGTGGCTTTTTCATTCTTACCAAAGGTTTTGTGTAGGCGGGGGGGCTGTGAGGAAGGACTGAGTAGGGGCGGGATGCATCTAGTTCACTTTTCTGCCGTGTAGCTGAGAGGGTGTAAGGAAGGAAAGACACCCCACACAACAGCCTGGGAGCAAAGGGCTGAGGAGAGAGAGGCCGGGGGTGCTTAAACAGCAGGGTGAGCTGGAATTCCCATCCTTAAGACCTGGAAGTGAAGGAAGCTATATAAGTAGCTTGTCATCTTAAGGTTATTTTTGTAAGCTTCGAAGCTAGTCAACAGATAAGATAGGTGGGGAAAAAGATATCCTGTGGTGCAGCACCTGCTGGGCTTCTGACCAGAAAACCCAAAGCTCATGGACCTTAGAACCTACCTACGGCTTCTGCCCTCTCACTTTGTAGGAGGAATGAGCCAACAGCAGGTGGACTGTCTGCAAAGTCAGAGATCTGCTTCCCGTTTCTGCTCCTCTCCTTCCTTTCCTCTCAGAGGAACGTGACTCAGCAGCCCTTAGGGCCAGGGCTGGACTCGAGCCTGAAGCATGAGGTCAAGATGCTTGGCTTAGCTTGGCTGCTGAAAGCAGGACATTTCTCTTGACAAGAAGCAGCAAGAATCAGACTGCACGGAAGTCAGTGTAGTCTGGTCACTATGCGTGATAACTGTCTGGGGTAAGCATCTCAATGTCTGATTGTTATTTTCAGTAGGAATATACTTTAACTGCTATATATAGGGCACTTTTTTGAATGTGTGCTTCCCAGCAGGAAAGGGGAATACAAACCAAAGTTTTTGTAGATGGAAGGTTGCTGGGAGCTCCTGCTCTTCCGTATCAGTCATAACAAACTTTTCTCCTCTTCTAGTTCAACATGTCCTGAAAACACAGCCCTTTTCTGCACCCTGTTTGGCTGCCAAGATTCTCCATCACCACCCTGGTGCCAAGCCACTTGCTCATCCTGCCCACGTATCTGATTCACCCTGCTTTCAATGATGAAGATCCCATGTGTTCATTCCTCTCTCTGCCATGGTCAGTGAGCTACCCCTCTGTCAGGTCTGTCCAGCTGAGATGCCAAAGAATAAGTCCAACATTAATTGCTCGTATTGTGTAAAAATACCTTAACTGTTCAGTGAGTAAGAGGTTTTTTTGCAGTTAGCAGCGTTTAAAAGTATTGCACAAAATAATGCAGAAAAATAAGATTTTATTTAAAAAACAAAAAGGCTCATGGCTACGCAATGTCACTTAGCAGAGCACTTGCAAATGGTGGCAGATTGCTGGGGGTTAGCAGTGTTGTGGCATAGCACATCTCACTTCCTGACTGACTGTGCTCTCCAGTCTCCAGCCCTGCTAATTACTGTGTAGCACAACTAAATAGTGTGTGCTGCATTCCTCTGAACTTACAGATAGGTAAGTATTACACAATCATATGGACTTTTGCATTAACGGTGCTCTGCAGTGTCCTATTCAGCATAGAACAGACATGGAGCTGTTGGAGAGGGGCCAGAGGAGGCCACCAAGATGATCAGAGGGCTGGAACAGCTCTGCTGGGAGGACAGGCTGAGAGAGTTGGTGTTGTTCAGCCTGGAGAAGAGAAGGCTCCATGGAGACTTTATAGCACCTTCCAGTGCCTAAAGGGGGCCTGCAAGAAAGCTGGAGAGAGACTTTTTAGTGGGGCCTGTTGCAATAGGACAAGGGGTAGTTGTTTTAAACTAAAGGAGGGGAGATTCAGGTTAGACACCAGGAAGGAATTTTTTACAATGAGGGTGCTGAAACACTGGCCCGGGTTGCCCAGAGAGGCGATAGATGCCCCATCTCTGGAGTAACAGCGTTCACACAAGCCCATCCTGCAGTGCTAAGAGCCAGTGTAAACCATTGCTTCTCCCTTTGCCGGCAAAAATCAGAGTCACTGGTGGCAGCATGGAGGCGTCTCAGGTGTGGTTTGGTGAGCCCAGCATGGTGGGGCAGGTGCGGGCAGAGCTCTGTCCCTGCCCTTGCTGCCCCTGCCTGTGCTGAACCTGAGGGAAAGGCAGGAAGATGTGCCAGGGGAGGTTGCGGTTGGACATGAGGAAAAGGTTCTTCCCCCAGAGGGTGGTGGACACTGGAACAGGCTCCCCAGGGAGGTGTCATGGCCCCAAGCCTGACAGTGTTCAAGAAGAGACTGGACAACACCCTCAGACACATGGTGTGAACTGTGGGGTTGTCATATGCAGGGACAGGAGTTGGGCTCGATGATCCTTGTGGGTCCCTTTTAACTCGGGACATTCTGTGGTTCTATGCCTGTGCTGTCCATGCTCATGCTGTCCCTGCCTTGCAGGCAGGGAGCAGTCCAGCCTGGCACTCACCCGTAAGTTGGGAAGGTTTCCTTGCGTGCACTTCCCTGCTGTGCAGCTCGACAGAACCAGGTCTTAAGGCTATTGTTGTATTTGCCCCTTATGCAGGGAATGAATAGGCCAAATAAATAAATGAAAAAGGTCAAAGGCTTTTTGCCAATGGTTCTTCTTTAATTGTGTTTGGATCCTTTTCCCTCCTGCCTTGCAGCTTACAGGAAGCCCTTAAGCACCAGTTCTTAATAATAAATGAACACGTCCCTACTAAAGAACATGCATTCCCATACACTTTTCCCAAGTTTCATATCTGTCCTTCCTGGCCTCTGTAAGAATTCTAAGTATTTCTTAGAGTGTTATTGTTGTGTATTGCACTGCCTTTTTCTATATGAGGATAATAAAGAAAGCTTGCTATAGCCCATATTTTGTCTGTCTAAAATCTCATTACCATCATCTTCTGAAGAAAGAAAAAAAAAAAAAGTAATATGGGTACTTTCCTTACTGAAAATGAATTTCCTTGATCATGGAGAGAGAGTAACATTACCTGTAATTACATGGCTAAGAGCTATAGACTTTAGCCATTTTTGGAAGCTTTTCCATATCATAACATAGATGCCAATGTAGTCAGATTAACTGTAAAGATGAATGTTTTATCCTTTATCCTTTTGTGATTGTGGATGTGTCGTAAGGTCACATCCATATTATTACTATGTTTGGCCTGTGTTTTTCAGTCATTAATTCAGTCCTTGTTACTCTAACTTGTTTAATCGTATTTTTGGTTTCAGTCGGTGCTTTCTCATCTGCATCAATATTTGTTATATTCCAAATAAAAATAGTATAATGAATTTGCTGACACAACAGATGCACTAAAGGTGGCTCTAAGGAGCTCTAAAATGACAGCCACCCATTGGTATATGAGTGACTATGTTTGGTTTTTAATTTGTTATTACTGCATATGCTTGATAAATAGATCAGATAGAAGGCTTTAAAAGATGTACAGGAGCCTAACAATCCTTAGCAGTTCAGATCATTCTGTCTGGCTGAATGAATAAGAAATTTAATTTCAATACTCTCCCATTTCCCAGGCCATTTGAAATGCGATGAATTTGGTGTTCCTATGAATGCTGGTCTGATTATGTGGCCCACATATTAAGCTAACTTTGCTGCCACTGAACTGGTAACTATAGCACATCATCTTCTGTCCTGTGAAGGCAGGTCCTCAAGTTCTTAATGCAGTTCATAAGCTCGGCTGATTGGTGACCAACCTGTTGGGCTGCCCCTATAGACCTGGCGAGGTTTTGACACGAGCAAGTGTTGTAAAACCCAGCTGGGCTGATTTATTTCTTCTGTTTCAGTTCTGGGTACTGTATGGGCAATGCCCATCCCAAAGTGATTGCTTTCTTAGGTCAGCAGGTGACAGATAAGGGAAGAGATAGAATATATTTTCAAGAGTGTCTCTTTTAAAAGTATTTTAGTGGTTTCTTTATTTCGTCATCATTGCTTGACTGTGTTTCTTGTATGTGTCAGTGTAGAAATGGGCCTAAGGGCAATCTCAAAGAGGGTATTGTACCCTTACAGAGTAGGCAAATAATCTGGTATATAGATTAGACCATCGTGAGATATGGTCTAATCTATCTATATAGACAAAGCGTGGTGCCTTAATCACAAACATGCGTAGGATTATTTTTAACTTTCCGTAAAAACTTATGACAGCAGACCTCTAAGCCTTTTGTATTGTCTTTAAAAGGGCTAGGTATAACAGCAATAACTGTCTTGCAGAAATTAATCACGAAAGTTTGCTTTTGCAAGTTTCTTTGTTGCGGCTGATCCGGATCCAGCACTGTCCGTGGGTCTCCAAGGGATTCTCTTTGCAAGTTTATTAACTCTGTCCTCAGAGATGCCTGGGCTAACTGGGGATTTCATCTTTGTCTCACTCTTATTCAACATTTATCAAGGGAAATAGTGGCTGCAGTGAAAAGCTATGAGATCTGACTTCGTCAGTGTGTAAAGAACCCTAAATCCAGCCCTTCCGGTGAACACGACCATTGGGAGTTTTTGCTTTATGAGGGAAGTATTGCATTGAAGAGAAGGCCTCACCAGCTGCAAAATTGCTAATGCTTTATGGAGGTCAGCTTCCCAGTGTCCTGCATTCACACTTGGCAACAGCCCAAAAACTCTTACTGTTGGGTTGAAATCTTTGACCAGTTTTGGATCTGGCTGTTGCAGAAACTGTCTGCCTTCAGCTTGTGTGGGGCTGAAGGATGCTGGTCCTGGCTTTGCTCCTGGGCTGCGGCTGGCTGTGGATAAAGAGCATCACCGCCCCAAACCTTCACTTCTCTCTTCTTCTGTGTTCTCTAAACTGTGGGTCCATTTGCTCTAAGTAATATCTAAGTAACAACTAAGTAACAACTAACATAAGTAACATCTAAGTAACATCTAAGTAACAACTAAGTGCATGAGACCAAAGTCTGTACAGGGGCTTTTGAATGTCACATATGTGACCATAAAGAGCCAAAATATGCCAGTTTATTAATGTGTACAATTCTGTTGTAAATGCTGCAACTTTGTGCTTCCCTGCTTAGAACTGTTCTTTTCTCCTTTTAATTATTTGTATCTTTTTATATCAAAAAAATTTGAATCTATTTCTGGTGCAAGATGGTGTAGGGTAATGATAGGCATTTATGTGTTTCTTTGTTGAGCTGCAGAAAGTGTTTTAAAAGCCTTGTAGCTTTATTTTTCTCTTGGAATGTCATGCTACTTACAAACTAGCATCTTCATCAAGGCTCACTTATGAAAGGACAATGCAACTTCCTGCGCTCATTGACAGTCCTTGGAGCTTATTTCACTCCCTGCTTTTTTTCCGGAGACTATATTTGAAGTAGGTAAGATCACTGAAACCATGGTGAGATGTGAGAAGCTCCAGATAAATTAGGTGGCTGAAATAACAGTGATTGCTTTTAACTTGATTTCTCTTTTTCTCTGTTTGCAGGCAGATGGGAGAACAGGTCTGTACTGCAGTCATTTACATGATTGCCTGCTTTATCCCTTGACCTGAGAACCTGAGTAGTGAGTGGTAGGCAGCATAAGCTCTAGTCAGGCAATGGGAGGCCAAAGTGAACAGAAGTTTTCTTTGTTTAACCCTTCCCTACGGCTTTCACTGAATACAGCTAATTTCTGTCACTCCCATACAGAGGCATTTTAAAGTTGAATAGTGATTAAAGGTGACATCTTAATCTACCCAGCTCTCTTTCTGTGAAAGATCTGCATTTAACAGTTGATTTTGTTAACAATTCAAATGTAACTGATGAGTTTTCTGTATATGGTGTCAGTCTTTGTGGCAAATAAACATTTCTGCAAACAATGAAGAGCTCAGAAGGTATATGTGGTGCATGTTTATTACTCGTCTGAATTCATCTTTTCTACCTGTAAATGGTGGTGGGCGTGAGTCTTAGAATTGAAAACAAAAGTATGTAGCAAGATAAATTTGAGACGACAGCAACATTCTGGATCGAAAAAGAAAGACACAGAAGCAAAAAAAATCAGTGAAGAAAGCTTGGAACAGACTCTTTGGGAACAAGGGAAGAGAATTGGACAGGAAAATCTCTATTTTGCAAAAATCTAGGACAGGTTATGAAGTTGCTTGTGCAAGCAAGTGTGTTTGATTTCATGCCTAATGCATATACAGAGCAAGGAATGATGGAAGCAGACTGAGTGGCATCAGCCAGAGCATTGCCGAGCTGCTGTTCAAAGGTGCTGATGACTGATGAATGCAGAGATCACGCCAGTGAAACAAGGAGCCTGCTGGTCTGAGGGGGGCCCAGCTGAGGACGTCCACACAGCCCTGTGTGCCAGAGCCCACCTGAGGACATCCACGCAGCTCTGCAGGCCAAGAGAGCCCACCTGAGGACATCCACACAGCCCTGTGGGCCGTGGGGGGAGAAGTGCGCTGATAAACACACTTTAGGGTTTGCCCCAGACTGACTCTGGTGCGTGCCAGATCTGTGTGCAGGAGTGAAGGAGATTAGCTTTTCAGCTACAGGCAAGTAATTCAATGGTAGTTATCTTTCCCAGAAAAGTTTTTGAACAGGTTTTGTTTTTCTAACCAAGCCCACAGCTAAGAAGTTAGAAGGCAGGTGTTATTTTTTTGTTTGCTTGATTGTTGTTTTGTTTTGTTTCTTGTCACAGAGCTAGTGATTTGTTGACTGCCTTAAAATAAGTTATCTAATAAAGGAAGCCACAGTTTAATTACTTGCTGCTTTTGGGGTATACGATGTGATCTAATATTAGAAAGGAAAACACCGTTCTAATATTGCATTACAACCTTTAAAATTGCAACCATAATTTCTGCTGCTAGGGCCAAATGACTTACTGCTGCTGCAGTGAGATAACTTACATAGAATTCATTACGTCGGTAATTTTATAAAAAACTATATACACAAATATGCTTGAATTTTTGAAAATAATTAGAATAATCTGGAAGACAACAAAAAGAATAGATGAGTGTTTTAGATAATGGGCTCCTGTTATTTTAAATCTGCACATAATTCTAAAAGTCCTGGACCAAGTATTAGATGCGTGAAACAGATACATATTTATGTATCAATCATAAGCTTTGTCAAGACCTTTTCAGAGTTCAGATAAAGTATCGTATCCTTGGTGTGGTATCCAGGTACTGTGTAAATATTTTTGGGTAACTTGTAGGAATCTTGAGGGTTTTTGTTAGGTACAATTTTCTGAAAGCACATAAAAGGCCTTCGGAATTTACCATCTCTGGATACACAAGCACTCTGGTGTTTGAGTAAAATGTTTGGAAGCAGAAATATTGACTCTCCCTCTTAAAGCCCACATTCTTTTGCTCATCACAGAATCACAGAATGTCAGGGATTGGAAGGGACCTCGAAAGATCATCTGGTCCAATCCCCCTGCCAGAGCAGGAACACCCAGATGAG
>VWYH01002944.1:376484-408435 GCA_013399365.1 Pampusana beccarii | reverse complement strand
AAGAGACCCAGCTCCCTCAGCCTTTCCTCATAAGGGAGATGCTCCACTCCCTTAATCATCTTTGTTGCCCTGCGCTGGACTCTCCAGCAGTTCCCTGTCCTTCTGGAACTGAGGGGCCCAGAACTGGACACAATATTCCAAATGCGGTCTCACCAGGGCAGAGTAGAGGGGCAGGAGAACCTCTCTCGATCTACTGACCACCCCACTTCTAATGCACCCCAAGATGCCATTGGCCTTCCTGGCCACAAGGGCTCAGTGCTGGCTCATGGGCATCCTGCTGTCCGCCAGGACCCCCAGGTCCCTTTCCCCTGCACTGTTCTCCTGGAGACATCACACAGTTTGCCACATTGCTAATTCCATTTATACAGTTGTCAAACACAATTTCTTTCTAAAGATTTTGAAATACCTTGCAAACTGAGTGTTCTCTTGCTGAGACAGTAGATCTCAAACATGGAGCAGCAGAATTCAGCGATGAGTGAAGTGAGGATGACCAGGGTCAGCCACCCATCAGCAGCTGCCAGACAGGGCCGTGGTGAGGAGCAGCTCCAAGGTCAGGCAGGAGTGTCCATCAGTGAGGGTCGACATGGCACAGGGACAGCTGCTCCCATCCCTGGAGAATATCCCAGCAAAGGCCAAGAGGAGAGGGCTAAGCCCAAACACAACTCCTGAGCTGAGCCTTCTTGGCTTCTCAGCACAGCCCTTTCCTACAGCCGAGCTGTTTTCACAGCAGTCGTGCCCAGGATCGCATCTCTGCTCTGTGCTGCCGCAGATGTTAAAGCAGAGCTCAACTGGACCCCTGGGAGCAGGAGAGGGGGATACAGAGCCTGTTGGTGCACACAATGCACCAAAACTTTTAGCAAATCCTGCCAGTCTGCACCTGCTTGTTCCTAAATCAATCCAACACAGCAGCAGCTTGTAAACTGGGCTCCTCGGTCAACCCTCCTCTCAGGTGACATCAAGTCTGGGGAACCTTCAAGGCTGTGGTGGAGCTCTGTGGTCAGGTTACTCTGTGTCCCTCTCTCCAAATCCACACCAGTTCCAGAGCATCAGCCTGCGCCTGCCTGGCCCTGGGGATGCAGCTCCGGGGGCATTCACAGGGGGTCCCCATCCCCAGGGGAGGCTCCTGCCAGCTGCTGGATTGCAATTCAAAATAAATGGCAATTGATACTTGGGACCACTGCTGTTTTGCACTGAGAAGGCTTGTGTAACCTTCAAACTCTTGCCAGCGTTTTTTGGGAAGCTATAATAGTTTCCAAAGTGCTCTGTGTACTGGTTGTTACACCAAATCAGTGTTCAGAGAGGTCTTAGTTGCATTCTCTCTGGAGAAGGTTTGCTGAAATTCATCTAAGCTGATGCCTATCTCAAGGCACATGCTGGTCAGGAATATAAAACTGCTCAGTTTGTGGATACGTATTTCACAGTGGATTTGATCATGATTGTGAGCACAGTTTCCATCCTTTTAGTGAAAAGATCTAGCTGTCTGAGTAGGCAGGATATAAAAGTGCTAACCCAGAAATTATACCATCGGAAAATAACCTTGACTGTTGTGGCTGAAAACGTACCTTTAGGGAGATGACAAATTCAGTTGATGAGGACTTCTTTAAAGAGCAGATATGCAGAACAGGCACTTTGTTCTTTTTTTCCAGAGCATTGCAGTGGTAAAAGGTGAGGTTTCTCAAAAAATGAACAGACCAACTCAGAGTTCAGTAAAGAGCCAAGTGAATAACCATGTATAATTCCTTCCCACTGCTTTTCTAAGATGCTTTTCTTTATTAATTAAAAGGGAATTCAGAAATAAGGCCTGGTGGTGGGCACTAAACACAGATACAGCAGGGAAGGACTGGATTCTTGCACTTTTGTGAAGGTAAACCTTTTTTTTCCTAAACAGGTAGTCATAAGACATTTTGTATAAGTATTCAAATTTTAAACATAAACAAAACTAAATTGCTTCAACTTGTAAAAAGTCTTGGCTTAACAAGGGCAAGATCTAGTGAGATTTGTACATTTTAAAAATAACAGAACAAAAATTCCAAATACTGAAGCAGTTTTTCTAAGCAAAGAAAGAAAACATGTCAAGGAAATGACTAATATAAAGATGCTAGCCCTTCAGATTTGAGTACATAGGCAAAATCCAGGATCAGGTAGGTCTACTGGATGATTTGTTGTAGTGAACCCAAACAGCCCAAACCACTGAAACCTCTTGGTACTTTCACTCCCTGCTTATTTTTCTTCCAGCCTCCAGAGAAGTGAAATATTCATTTTCTGGGTCTGGCTGGAGGGCCAGGAAACAACGTGGTACTTCACCATAAAAACTGAGCCTAGCTAATACGGCTAACAGTGGTCATGGAGACAGAGTGTTTGTTTCAGCTTAGGGCTCTTATCCTTTGCAAAACCCTCTTGAACTCACCATTCCAGTGTCTGTCATTTGGCTTATTTTATCAGAGTCTGTGCTCTCATAAAATTCCATCTAGAAATGCCCAAATTTTTAGTGGTTTTATAATTATTAATTCCTGTGAATTTATGACTTATGAATTCCTGTGTTGTGAGAAGCAAGTAGGTGATTGCACTTGTATTTTTTCTCTTTTGTGTGCAGTCCTTAAGTTGAAGGCTCTGTGTATAGGAAGCATCTAGCAGCTCTGGCATCCGTTCTTTTAGTCCCACTTCATCACCAGTGGAGAAATCAGCAACATTTCCCTTTCTGCAGATTACAGGATGCGAGAAGACAGCAATTTTTTTCCTGGGTATCCTGACTCCATTGAAAAATCTGGTTTTGGTTTCCTACTTAGGGCAATGTTTGCAATCTGTCACTCCAATGAGTCTATCCTGACAAGACATCAGCATTGCTTTCTTGTGCCTGTGTTGGGCTGCACGCTCACAGTGGTACAGCTTTTCAAACTGTGCCGCAAATTGCTCCTCGGGTTTGCAGAATCTGTTGGAGGTGGTGTTGGGTGGATGCTCAGTCATGATCAGAAACTGCTTTCTCGACAGGTCAAGCTGCAAACAGCCTGTCACTGTCACCACTGTGCACTGTGCCTAGGTCTTAACCAGAAATGTGTGTTTCTCTTGTTACCTTTAATGACGTGAATAGTGGTAGTTAACCCTACTGATGTTAATTAAGTTTGACCCGATTTGGAAATAACTCTTTAGTTATCTTGAGAGTGTCAAACGACATCCTAAAAACTGTCACCGCCAATGGTGGCTGTTGGGAAACCTCTCCCCAAGTCAAAGGGAAGAAGTATTTTACATCGAGAGTTGCAGTGGATGTGGTAGAGTACCAAGGAGGTGGAGGAAGGGGAGAGATATCTGAAGTCACCATAACAGGCTCTGGGGATAATTTTTTTCTGGAAGCAAAATAGGGTAGTGACTTGTCTACTGATTCAAAGATGATGAATATAAAGAAGTAGGTGGATAGATTTCTTTTAAAATGCAGAGGAAAAGTCAGTTGTACATCAGGATATAAACGAGAAGGTTTGAATATAAATGAGGCAGCACAGTAAATGATAAGATGTAAGAAGAGGAAGCTTTTTGCCAATGAAGGTAACGTGTTTTGTTCTTAGTCTGGAGACTTGAGAGACTAAAAGAACAAAAATATAAATGAGTGCTCAGGGTTTAGTGATGGGTACGAACCACAGGCTGGAGTCTTGTTCAGCCTGGTGGAAAAACAGAGGTACCAAACTGAAATTAGAAAAGCTGCATTAACACAAAGCTTACAAAAGTGATAATCAGGCTCTGTATAAACACTCTGGAGTTCATCATGACAATCTGGGTTTATCATGATAGTTGAAGGGTTTGTACTAGATGAGGATATTTCAGGTGGCAATAGAAGCAGTTGAGCAGAAGAGGCTGTTTCAGACAAGGAGCAGATAATTTATCTAAGCATTGTCATACTTTTTCTGGCTTACACTAATGGCTGTAAATATTCCAGTAGTGAGTCAATAAGGAACTGCCATGGCCAAGTTCATTAATACAGAGATCTGGAACATCTGTTTGCACAGGCAAATTAGCACCCCTGCCCGTTGGTCCTACTGAGCTCCACAGAAGTGCTTGTCTGAATCAGAGGCTGGGAAAAGTGGTTTATTTTTTCCCTTCAAGTGTGATTTGCCTTGCAGGATGTTCTATTTAAAAAATACTGTTCTTTGAAATTCGTTGCCATCTTTTTCTTTCAGATGTAGTTCGTGTGGAAAGACTGGTGGGGAAAGGAAAATGGTTATCAGGCTTGATACGGCAATGTGATTCATGAAAAATTCTGCTACACAAATAATCTGTAATAGGGAATTCCTTTAAAGATTCCTTCAAAGATTGTGCTGGAAATTTTCAGCTTTTATAAGGGAGTGCTCGATTCTTAGAAGATTTTACAGATTTTTTTTTTTTTTTTTTACTTAACAGAGAAATTGTGGATGGAAGCAAAAAGAAACGTTGTAAAGTATGTAGGATCCTGATTTGTGTGCTTGTGCTGGAAATGTGGCTCTGGACGGGACGAGTGGAGGTAAAAGTTATTCTCTCCAGCAACAAAATACTAATTTTCCTTTGTTCCCGAAAAGGTTCTGTTGAGGAAATGGGAACAGGGCAGCCACTCATGAAATCTCTTTACCTTTTTCTTACTCCTTTCCTCTTCAGTGAGGTTCCTTTTCAGTTGAAGGAGGAATAAGTATTGTACTGTTGTGTACAGAACGTGTGATAGAGCAGCCTGGAAATCTACTTTTTGGGTGCAGTTACAGTCCACTGCAGTGCGGGTTTGTGAGACTAATGCACATGCACAAGGTTGTCTTTGTATTTCTGTGAACACCGAGAGTCATTGTTCCACCAAGAGATTATTTGCTGCAGATTACTTTGGTAAATACTTACCCTGAGGTCAATAAAACTTGATACTTATCTCAGCAGAAGTCAATGTCTACGTATTAGTATTATTTTTAAAGGAAGACTATTGTTAAGACTACAAAATAGCCAGGTGCAGGTGACAGGTGCTGATAAACATCTTGAAGATGTCAAATCAGAACTGTCATGTAATAGAGAGGTAACCTAGTAATATCTAGAAGATATAGCCTAGTTTTTAAAATACATCAACTACATTTGAAATGTAGTGAAACACAGAACACAAATGCTTGCACCTCAGGCATCTGGGAAAAAGGGAATTACTTAGACATTGTTTACCAAGTGGAAGATTTACAGGGAATAGATTTTGAAATTCGGCAAAATAATAATATGTTGGATGGTTCATATATTCAATGGTACTTATTATTGCGCATACTTCTTATAAACTAACAGCTAGAGTAGCAAAGAGCTATAAGGTCATGAAATATCTTGGATATGTGTTATTTTCCCCCGTAATGTGACAAATACTATATCTACAGATAGTCAAGAATATTGTGCTTATAGCCAAAAGTAAAAAAGCCTAGTGAGCTAAAAATGTCATCTAATGGAGCTTTTTGGCATTTCTAGTGGGCCTTTCATTGTTGAAGCTTTCTCAGAAGCAGGATAGAATTTCTAGTCAAAGCAAGGATAAACTAAAAAAAATAAAAAAGGAGAAATAAAGAAAATAACCCTATGTTTTGCTTTCTTTTCATCGATGGAGATCAATAAAATGCTTGATTGGATGAATTTACACTCTCTGTCCCTGTCACTTTTCTTCAAAAAATTACAGAAAATAAGGCAAAATTTATTCTGATGATTCTTTTTTCTCCTTAATTCTACAGCACAATAGAAACCAGAAATATTTACAAAGCATCCAGATCCATCCTGGACAAAGGCTGCATGTTGTTTGAATTGGTAATAGTCATATTCCAGGATGCCTTTCATGTTTCTAGAGCACAAACATCTACAAGGGAAGTAATAATAGCATTTCATTGTATTATATCCATTTGCTGCCTGTTTTGCAAGTCACAAGGAAAGAAAAATAAAGAAAATAGTGTATTTTTAATGGTGCTATGCTTCTGAAGATAGAAATTCTCAAGAGAAGGGTCCAAAGTGGTAACTGATACTTTTGAGAATGTAGGAAGGAGGAAAAATCAGATGGAAATAATTATTTGCCTTTAAAAATACAGATAAAGATAGAAGATTCTTCACAAGAATACAGAAATCAAAAGCAGTTCAAGTCACATAAATGTAAAGGAAAAACTTACTATATACTGACTGAAAAGTGTGGCAAATAAAACTAGCTGAACAACATTTGGTGAAGAGACTATCAAAGCTCATAAAATTCTGTCTTATCTACTGGAAGGAGAAATCACGAGGAAGAAATTTGTTAAATAATAACTGAAAAGCATGATAAGATATTCTAGATCTATTTAAATGTGCCTTTCAGGGTTCTTTACAAATGCATCTGTACCATGAAACAGAAAATCTAATGGAGGATTTAAGAAGTAAACATTTTGAGTTCTGTCAACCTCCAGAAAGTTGCAACTGCATTAGGGAAGTCAGTAGCTTAAACAGAGACTGAAAAGGCTGTAAACAGTTTAAAAATTGGTGAAAGTCCAAGGGCAGTACTTCTACACACTAAGAGTCTGTAAAATTACAGACCTAATTACACCAGGTCTTCGTTAATGCTCTGACAAAGATGCTCGTCTAGAAGCATGCACTTACTCTCAGATGACTCACAGGAACATAATGCCACAGATGGGAATCCTTTTTTTATTAGCAACGTCTCAAAAATAATAATAAAAAAAGACTTACACTGTATGCTGGGGAGAATGGCCACTGGCCTTGTGACCACAATGCGGTAACTTGGGTCTTAAGACACCTCCAAGGGAGACATCTACATCTGAAGCTTCCTTTCTAATTAAATAAGACAGAGAAGTTGCTTTGTCCTATTTTCAGGTGAGAGAAATATCTACTCAGACACCTCAGATATGTCTGGGTTTTTTCCATTGCCTCCTTTTGTTGTTACCTTTAAACAAAGTCTAAACAGCAAACTCAGATGTACCTGTTCACCACCTTGAAGTCTTCATTTGAACAGGTGAATCCTCTTAATGCTTTCGACTGGAAGCCTACTCATTTCATGGAGCCACTTTTCAGATAATATAGAATGCGTGTTGACCTGTAACCTTATAACCAGATCAGAAAAAACAGATCAGCCTTTGCTTTATTCTCTTGATGCAGCGAGGACCTCTGACTTAGCTGAGAGGCTGGTTTTAAACTTCAAATGTTTCTGTCTGTGGCCTCTGGTGTAAGAGTAGCTAAATGTCTTGTACTCAGTTTGAGATCCAGTTTTCCAAGAAAGGGCTGCTTTAAAGGGTGAGTAAAAGTGATCTTATAAAAACTTTTGTTTGCCTAGTTAGTAGAACAAATAGCAAGGGGAAAAAAAAAAAAGGAGGTCTTGTGTGTCTGCTAAATGATATGAAACTAAAGCGTAACACAAAACGACATTATACTTAGATGACATTTTACTGCACTTTATGTAAGTTGTATCTCCTGTATTATCTCCTTTCTGGGACAATTTTAGTTTTAGCCAGGTATTGAACTATAAAGTAGATATTTCTTAGAAATGTTATTGCTTGTACTGATGAAAGAGAAAGCCGAAGTTCAAGTTTCATCTCATACTACATAAGCCACGGCAAAAATGATTTTTTAAGTATATAGGTACTTCATTTAACAGACTACTTACTGTGTATTCCTCCTTTCCTGAAATGATCACAGCAAGGAAATCTACTATCTAGAATAATATAAATATATATACATTGGCTAGGCAGATAACATACTCTACATGTGAATTATTTGTGTCATGTCTTATGCTTTTCCGTGTGGTTTGGACACCTCTAAGATTTCTACCTGGAAAGCAGAGAAGGGGGTTGTGAGGAGGAGACTGCTTACTGAATTTAGGATTGATATCTTTTATTTTAGGAGCCCTGGTTTCAGAAATAGAGTTTGAAGAATTTCTGTTTCCAACGAAATAATTCTCCTTTGGAAAGCGTTTAACCAGCATTCATTTAATGTAGATAATCCTCTAAGGATAGAGAAAATACACAACCTGGGGAGGAGAGAGTAGGCAGCTGTTTGGTAGTAAAACTCCTCAAACTTCCCCACTGTCGCACCTTCATTTCCATAAAACATCTTTTTGAGTCCGTGTGTTTACACCATAATTGACTTTAAGGGGTCGGGTTGCAAAATACCTGGATAGATGGCAGGATGGTAGGTGCGATTTCCATTCCACGGCCTTTGTTTGAAGTAAATGACCATATAAATTACGGCATCTGTAGTCATCTCAGGTCATTGGAGATAATACTGTTGTTTGTTGAGCTCATTATATTTGCCATGTTGCTTTAGTATAAGCATATGCTTCAACAATCTGCTTAGATATTGCTTTTGAGTAGGTAGGAACCCGAACAAAGCTTTTTCTTTAAGGACCAAAGTGGATGTGCTTATGCTGAGGCCTGAGGTACTCGGGCACAGCAGCTGCTGGAGAGGATGTGGTGTCCTTAGTTCAAGAGTAATTCAAGACACCTGATGGTATGTGAGGTTTCCAATTCTGCTCTGCTCTTACGGGTTTCCTGTAGATGAGTTTGGTCAAAATCCAGAATAAGGAAGGAAGGGTCTATTTGTAATTGGGCTTGAAATTTTATCCTGAAAAATTAAGAGGGGTCAGCTTCTTCACTGAGTTTGCTTCTGGTGGACTTTTCCTGCTCTGGCGTCTGTGCGCACTGTGGAGCAAACCAAACTGGTGGCCTCTGCTCCTGTTGTGGTGGGGTTTCATACAACATGTTGGTTTATGCCCAGCTTGGTCCTTCCAGGTTTCTAAATGTGTTTGTTACAGCCATTACAGCTGATAAAGCAATCAGCTGAGAGCGTCAGCTCGGTTATTGACGAGAAACATTTAGACATGCCATACAGGGTGAGCACTTTCTTTTGGTAGTTTTCTCTACACCCAAGGTTGGCCACAGCTAAAAAAAGTCCCTGAAGAACTTCTCAAACTCTTTCTACAGTTGTGCAGCTTGTTCTCATATTCTGATTAACACAGCACAACATTTAGGCCTGCGCTTGGCTTAGTTGTACTTGCTATATGCGTCTGTTGGTCATGTCACCCTGAAGCTTCTGGAGGAGGAAACAGAAACTCTTGCTTTCACTCTTTAAAGACTGACATTTGTAATGGGTTGAGCTATGTCAGTCCCTGTTGGCCTCTGTAGGAAGGGAGGGTGCTGGGCTTCTCCTTGGCTCCCATCCCCAGCCCGTGCTCACCCTCCCACCTCCAGCAGGACTTAAGAGACAACACTGCAACAGAAAGGTTAGGTGAGATTAACTACCCTTTTTATAAGGAATACACGATAGCATCCTAATTTGTACACCTAGATGCAGGACTGTTGCTGAATACATTCTACTGTTGCTGTATATTTAATATATCATTATGTTTAATGACTGCCATTATTTGTGGTGAAATGGTGCCAAGAATCTCAAATTGGGCATCTATGTCTATGTTAGTTTTAGCATTTCCTATCTATGGTATGATTGACTTTGCAAGCCTAAACTTCTCACTTACACCTTGGGATAATTAGCATTATACTTCGTAAGGGAATACGCAAGAATAAAGGATTCAACAAAAACTGTTATCTTTCATTAAAATAGCAATTTAACTAACGAATACTTTTCCTGTAGCTTTGCTTGCATTAATACTGCTGGTGGGCAGCGTTATTGGAGCATAATAGCAATATATGCATTGAAATTGCTAAACGAAAATAGATGAGTCAGGTTCAGTTAACTCTAGTATAATAATTAGCATTTGTTGGAGGAAAAAGGGACAAAATCAATATGGAAGAAAAATATTTACACCATGCAAAAGGGATTGAAAAATGAAAAGAAAAAAAATCTTTAGAAAAATGGACTTTCAAGTGTCTTTGAGAAATGAATAAGAAACAAAGTAAACAGCCATTGAATGTTCAGAAATTCAATGTGGTTGAAAGTGAAAATCTTTAGGAATAATTAAGGTGGATAAAATCTCCTTGCATTGCAAACAGTAGAAACAAAACCTTAATCACAGTAAGAGTCAAGCTTGATAAGACAAAGACATCACTAACAGTGTCACAAACAAATCATTATCAGCCTGTGATCCTACTGTCACTCCACAGATGAAATTCTTAATTTTTTTAACTGTGAAGTTTGTTTGCATGGGAACCGCACAATTCTGCTGGATGTTTTTAGAGTGTTTTTACTCATGTAAAATAAGGAACATCTAGTATGTATAATAAAACTCAGTGTCATTAAAATGTATCAGAGATACCTTGATAGGAATTTACCTTCACCCCTACAACCATAATTTTGATAGATTTTGGTGTGCTAAAGTCAGGGACGGTCTTGCAAAACCTAGGTAAAAATTGTGGGAGTTTGTGTTTTGTTTTTTTTTTAAGAGGATATATTGGGGAAAAAATGTTTCATAGCAAATGTAATGTGTGCAGCTCAGGGAGTATGTTCCAAAGAAAATCTATTCAAGCGAGAAGCATCAAAGCGTTCAAGCAAGACCTTGAATTAGTTATTAAACAGTAAATAGTCTGGGAATTAAGGTAGAAAAATAGATATGAAAAGGAAGGCAGTGGATGTGATGAGCCTTTTGCCAAAGCTGTTTTGTTCCTCTGGCCTGTAATTTAGATGTGAATTTATTCTGCTCTGCACATATTATTTATATCTTTTCTCACCAACTTTTTGTCTCATAGTTTTGGGTTTGGAGTGACTTTGATCGGAGCAAGGAACAAGACTTAGCATAAAATAAAGATGTGATCCTGAGAGGCAGGACAGGATTTGGTCCCTGTGAAGATCAAGTCCTGAAATGTTAAGGGTCAGAACAGTTGCCGGTTGCCCGCTGGAATTTCCCCTAATTTATTGCCTTATAATACTCCAAATTTAAATGGAAAGTGTCATTTTCCCCCAAGTAAGCTATTTCTCTTTAGCCATTAATTGGAGACAGAATACTGTGAGCCATCTGTTATTCTGCTCAATTTCAGCAGGTTATGCAGCAAATTTTAGTGATTTTTTTTCCGGTTCACTGATTTCTCTAGTGATACAATGTTTTGCGGTAATTATTTCAGCTGCTAAAGATCATTTAAAGCATGGGTTTGCTATAAATAAACACAGGCACAAAAAGCACAGCTTGCTTAGAGGGCAAGCAGATAGCATATTGATAAAAAGCATTTCATCCCTAGGTTATCAATATAAATCTGGGCAAGCCCTGCAATAACTTAAAGTTTAAAGATGGGCATTTATCAGCCTATCCAGCCTTGTTTAGGAGAACAGTCTTTTTTTCAAACAGCATGGGAGCAGGGGTCAGAACTGAAGTCTTGTCTACAGCATCACTTTCTATCCCTTCTGTCTCTGAATCTTGCAGGTTTTGTTCTTAGTAGACTGTTTTCATCAGGACTTTGCGGCTTTGTGGATTCATAGAATCATAGAATCATTTTGGTTGGAAGAAACCCTCAGGATCATGGAGTCCAACCATAAACTAACTCTAGCGCTAAACCGTGTCCCTATGAACCTCGTCTAAACACATTTTTAACACCTCCAGGGATGGTGACTCCACCACTTCCCTGGGCAGCCTGTTCCAATGCCTGACAACCCTTTCCGTGAAGAGTTTTTTCCGAATATCCAATCTAAACCGCCCCTGGCACAACTTGAGGCCATTCAGAATAATTTGTCTACAACTGGTGTCTTAAAACTTTGAGAGTGGGTGAAAAAGAAACTTTTCGAGAAGGAAAAAGTGTTTTCTAAAAAGGAAAAAGGAAGTTTAAAAAGTGTTTTTTAAAGTAAATTAATATCACTGTTAAAATTTTTGCCTGATAAATAGAAACATTTGTGGAGTGGTAGGTTTTCAGGCTCCAAGAACAGCTTATCTAAACCCCTGTATAACATAGGCCACGTTCTTTTCTGAAATGCGTTTATGTTCAGGTAGGACATACCTTTCAGAGAAAAGTCCTGTGAAGTGTTTCTGTTGATGTGACATTTATCACAGATCTGAAAAGGTGTCCCAGTGTTAAGTCAGCCTTCCTATACAAAGTATACACCATATATCTGAATGGATGGTCCTGACTCAGTTTCCAGTTCTTACGTCAGTTTGCCAGATGGGGAGATCCTCTGAATCCAGTTCGTCTTTGACATGGTGCATCTTTGGCTGTGACCAGATACCTTTGTTCTTGAATATCTTGACTACCTTGCTGCATTTAACATTTTCACATGAACCATGTTTTCCAGCAGTTTAATCATTCTTTCGGCTCTTTTCTGACTACTCAACATCTGTGTTGAACTGTGGGCATCATAGCTGGATGCAGTATTGCAGGCTTGAATGCTAAGGTAAAAGCCTGTTATCCCGTTCAGTCTTTTGACATACAGGTATGGCATCTATTCCTTTAGAAGAACATCTTACTCAAATGCCTGTTCAGCTGAAAACTCCTCAGAACCCCCCAACTCTTTTCAGGTTTGTTTTTTCCAAGAACAGACCCCCCTTGCTTAACAGCGTGGTCTCCATCTGTTCTGTTGGAGTCAATGTTGGTTGTTCGTGCTGGTTCCCAAAGCAATCCAGTCCCCTCTGTACTGGAAACACATGTTCAAGAACAATTCCCTAATGAATGATCAGTTACTCAGGCTTTAATCCTTTTAATGTATGTCATGTTGATTTTTACATCATTCAGGTGAATCAAACATCATGTAGCTTTTAGAAGTCTATTATACCATCATGGTTGTTTTTAGCAACTTCAAACTCCATAAAAAATCAAATTACTTTGACAAAATCTGCTTGCTATAAGCCTGTGTTGATTGGTGGTAATTATATTAGCCATCTTTATTTCCTTATTAATCAAATTGCCCTCAGCCATTTCATTATTTTCTCTGGGATCACTGTCAAGCTGACAAAACTTTAATTACCTGAGCTGCCTGTATACTGCCTACTGAAAATACTGGCACAACAGGAGTTCTCTTGTAGTTGTCTGAAAGTTTATGTCCTCACGTATGAAGAACAACATTAACGGCACAAGCACCTCTTTTAAAATTCTTGATCGCATGCGGAGCAGATTAATTAAAATGTTGAAAAAACTAAGAAGGAGAACATACAGCTTTGTTGCTTACAGGATATATCCATAGAGGATTATAAAAATATATAGTGGAGTTCACATTGGAAGAGCGAGTAAAAGTAATTAATAGACATTAACAATCAGGGCACATTGCAGGCAGGCAGAAAGATAGCGTATGTCTTATATGGAAAATTTTCTGATTGCAGAGGGTTTAAACATTACCTCATTCATTTGTAAATATGAGAGACTTGATAAGTGGGGAAATGTCGCATGAAAGTAGCATTTATAAGTTGTTACTTTCTGAGCACTTCTCCACTTATCTCTGGGCCTGTCAATCATTTTTTTTCTCAGTCAATCATCAAAAATATAAACAAATTAGAAAATTGCTGAAGTTTTCTAACAGAGAAACTTTAGTAGAAGTCCTTGCTTATATATTCCATTTTTCAAATATCAAAGTCTCTCAAATTAGAAGCTCTTTTTGCTCTCTGATAGAAGTAAAAAACCCAGCAGCTTTAGCTACATTTATTCATAATTAATAGATGCAGATTTCCAAACCCAATATCCTGAAGGAGAGATACCGCTTTCTTCCCTCCCCGCTCCCCTGGCTGCAGTGTCCTGGTCAGCTGGACGCTGTTAGTGGGGCCCTTTGATGGGGCACCCACCGGGATTGCGTAGGGCTTCGGAGCTCAGCATCCCACGGATCGGCTCGTGTCCGTGCTGGTTTTCTCTGGTGGGGTACTGGGCAGGTCCCACACCAGGACAGGGTGGCAGATGCAAATGTCAGCTCAAAGCGAGGAGCTCGCCTGCTTTTCCTCTTTTCCTAGGAGACAAATAGACACCGCATGTCGGTGAGGCTGGAGCAGCGCCAAAGGAGGAAATTGGCGGCTTTTTTAGAGTCTTTGGTGAGTTGTGTCCACCCATGAGCAAGGGCATGAAGCCCGTTCTGCTGATGGGGAGTAGGCATCAAAGCAAACTCCCATGAGGGCATCTTCTCTGCTTTTGCTATCTCTGCACACTCTCCTTTGCAGATAGAGTGGTTTATCTTGGTTTTGATTCATTTCCAAAGGAAACTGAATATCAATAAAATAGTTACCTCTTTCCATTTTAAACGCCTGTGGGAACACCATTATTGCCACTGTATCTGGAAGCCCCACCGCTGCCAGAGGGCATCTGCATGGTGGGACAGTGCGACCTGACACTTCACTGGGCGTGCTGAGCAGCTGGAAAACAGATGGTGGAAAGGAAATTGGTTTTCTGGGACTGCGCCAGCTTTTACAATACTAACTGCTGCAATTAGTGCAGTGTTTTTGTAACACTCTCGTGCAGTTTTAGGATGTTTGAGCTGGAGGAAGGTGCTGCAGAGGAGGTGGCTGCCCTGATGTTGCACATTTGCTGGTTGTTTTCCTTAGCTAATAGTAGGTTTTTTCTGGTGCACCAGTCTGCCAAGCCACATTGTACTTAGAGAATCATCCTGGCACCTTCCTCCGTGGTTGCACCGAGATCTCCCAGCAGAAAAAAAAAACCTACTTGGCCAAAGCGTGGGAGCAGACCAGTGTTAATTATAATCAACTATAATCTATATGATAAGTGTGCCTCAATGCTCTGGCACTTACAAATGTGAAAATATTCATAAAGACACTGAGCTTTAAAAAGCAAAAAAGGAGTGGTATTTTTTACTCTCGGGTAACTAAAACCATATAGTATCCTTACTAAAAAGATGTAATTTTAAAACGTCAGTCCTTGGTCTTGACTTTACAGTTGATGTAAGCAGAGTGCTGTGCTGTTCTCAAACATCCCCCCACCCTGTGTTAGCTGTTGTGTGAACAAAGAGTTCGTCCAAGTCAGGTGAAAAAGCCTCTCAAAATTTTATATTGTCTTATCTTTGCTATCAGGATATGGTGTTATCTTTGTGGTGGGGGATCTTACTGCCACTTCCTGGCCTGTGTCACTGCCATTCACTCACAGCGTCTATGACTTAACCATGACATTGAAAAATCCTTCTTGCTTAAGAAGAGGCTTTATCACGAGGATGCTGATTTGCAGTGCGAGATTTTGGTCCTTTTCCTTGTACTAAACACGGACAGATGTATGTTTTTAGATAATTTTATTTTAGCGTGTTCATTCCTATGTAAAGCCAAGTTTTAATCCCTAATTGTTTCTCAGGTTTTCTCACATCATACTCATTATTTTTATCTTATAAATAAAATGTGCTCAGGGACAGACATTTGCACAGATGGTACGTCTTAATTGGCTTTGTACCAGCCTGATATTAGATACTGTTGCCCATAATAGTTAACTTTCAGTTTTGAAATTCAGAGGTAGTAGCACTTTACCATGGCTGGTCAGACGCGGTGACATTGGAATCCTGTAAAGTTTATTATTATACTCACTGCTCTTTAAATTAGGTTTATTGGTTATGTCATTTGGGGTTTTAGGTTACCTGCTTGACATTTCTTTGTGTATAGCACAAAATGTGTTAATTTTTGTATTCATAAAGCGAAACATGCTGAGGACATGACAGGTTCTGTATAGCTATATCTGAACACAGCATTTACTTTGTATTTCAAGTTAAGTCAATGCTCAAGCAAATTACTATGTTAAGATCCCAATCCAACGGTGCTGGAAATCTGGTTTTTGTTTGAATTTCTACTGCCATTCCCTGTTCTCCACTGGCTCACAGGCTGGTACAGCTGGAGGAGTCAGTCCTGCACATCTGGAATTTGCCCAGGGCTAAAGGAAGAGGTGAATGATGCTGTCGTCTCCATATCCTCATTTCTTGTTGGGTGTCAAGCCAGTATTTCTTTCACTACATAAATATTCAAATGCAGGGGGAAACTCCTTATCTTCGAAATTATTTGTCAAGCTATCAAAATGTACAGAGCGTATGAAGGATTTTTTTCAGAAATCGTCTTTTGCATAATTCACCCATCTATTTTCCTGTCAGATCTCTCTTACCAGATCTTTCCGCTGACTCAGGCTATGGTGATCGTATAATCCTATGGAATTTTTATGAAAACCACAGTTACAGTTTGTTCCAGAGAAATGTACAGAGTATATTATGTTTGATATAGGGATCGATCTCTTGTTTGAATAAAAGGAAATCAAAGGTTGAGTGATTTGTCTTAATTGCTTATGAAAATGGGTTTATCTGAGTTGTTCAACCACTCTCTGGAACGAAATCCAGTACATTTTACTGGGTGCTTATTGCAAACAATGCCAGTGAGGACATCTGTGTAAATGACAGGACGTGAAGGACTCGGCCCTGGCTACCAGGAAGACCCGCCGTAATTCTGTAGCCCTGGGTAATTTCCACCTGCCCCTTCCTCTTTATTTCTTCTGCTCCAGAGCGAGCGTGTGTGCTGATGTTTCGTGCTGATGGGTGCACAAGCCACCCCTCCTGGCCACGCACGGCAGCGTTTGCTGGGTTTGGGCTCCACACGGAGGCCTTCCCGGTGGCCATGGGTGGAATCCCCCTGGCAGTGGGGCCTGACAGCGGCCTCCAGGCCCACAAGGCCAGGACGTCATTTCTTGCATTCATGCATGCAATGAAGTCAGAGCAATGACTCCAGTGCTTTCACATCCACTGGTGTGGAAATTGGGCTTGTGGCTCTCTCCAAATAGTTCTTGTTTGAGAACCCATACTATTTTACTGTGATAGCCAATGAAGTTAATACAAGGTGAGGTCAAGTGATCAGTAAATGATTAATTTTTGCTTTCTTATCAGCTTATGTAGGAGCCAGTAGAATACTTTCTTGCAGGCCAGATCTTGGTAATCTTTCTTCAATTTTATTAGGAAAGGGTGTGGAGTTTACAGCCCGCAAATAGGCATCTCTCTGATGATGTTGTACATGATTTTGGTATCTAGGAAAAGTCTACAAAAGGAAGCAGGGTAGTGTTAGGTCGATGAACTGATACTTCTCAAATAAGAAAGAATGGTATGCTTGGGAAAATATATTTGATTTCTAAGGCTTCTTCAAAAGATATAAAAAAATAAGGCAAGAAAATGAACACCAGGCTATCGTGATAATGCAGTGTAGCACCACACCAGGCTTTTATTTGTGTCACTTAAATATTTTGGGAAAGGGGCTTTCGCAGGCCAGGATTGCTGTGGCTAGCATCTGCAGGCACAGACCCTCTCTCCCTCCCCAGCACCCTTTTGGAGCAGACAGACACCCCATGGGTGCACCCCCAGCACCCCTGTGGAGCAGACAGACACCCCGAGGGTGCTGAGCTGGCCAGGGCTGCACTCCAGCACCACGAGGCACAGGGTTTGCAAGCAGAGGCACGTGGCAGGTGCTGTTCCCACTTGTATTTGTCAGTGCACAGGCAGAGTGTGCTACGTTATGGCTGTCGGAGCAAACACTGTGATATGTACTTGCAATTGGATACACATATGAGAAATTATGGCAAAATTCATCCCCTCCTATCGCTGCTGCTGTTCCTTCACCCAGTGCAGGGTGACACTTCTCAGGCACGGTTCACACTGTCACTTGAGCGATGACCCCGAGTGCTGCTGATGTACATGAATAGGTGGATCCAAGGGATCCTGGCTGGGGATCTTTCAGCCAAGAGGTGGCAGGGGGCTGTGCAGAGGAGTCGGGGGTGCAGGGCTCTGTGCCAATGGAACACTCCTCTGGGCAGACATCCCCATCCCCACCCCGGTTTGTCTGTGTATCATGCTGAATCTGCCCTCGGGATGCTGGGAGGAGGCACCCAGCTTGACTTCAAGGCACGATAAAGTCAATTGCAACCAGGATTATCCTTTTTTTTTTTTTTTTTTTTTTTTTTTTTCATTTTTTTTTTTTTTTTTTTTTTTTTTTTTTTTTTTTTTTTTTTTTTTTTTTTTTTTTTTTTTTTTTTTTCTTTTTTTTTTTTTTCTATATATACCCATCATTTGCTCTATGGAGATGCTTTTTTTGTCTTGTTTTTTCCTTCGTTTCTTTTCGCTTTATTCTCTCTCTTCTTGGACATACCTTCCAGGATGCCCAAGGGGTGAATGAACTGGCCTGGTTTGTCGACTTCATTCACTGTTTAAATAAACAGTGATCACCTTGGCTTGAAAAGGTTTATTTTTCCTGCTCATGCTGTCTAGAGCTTTCTCTAGTTTTAGTGATAAATTTGGGGGTCTTAGTTTTTTTTTTTGCTTTTGATATAGAATCAAGGGAGTCAGCATTTGTAGTTTTAAACATTTGGAGGTGTTTGGCCAGAGGGTAAAATCCTGTTAGTTTTTCTCAGTGGGTGAAATTCAGGTGGATGGGCTGCACAGGGATATGGAGCAGGATTTCACTGTGAGTTTGTGTATTATATCAAAACTAGAAAGAGTCTGTCAGAGAAAACAGACGTGCGTACCAGAAAACACTGTTTAAAATTCAGGGACACCATTGCCCAAATAGTGTCTTATGTTCAGCCATCAAAGTGAATTACAGATGCCTCTGAGCAGGATCACTCCTCTTTCGTGTACTTGTGTTGACTTCAGAGCTTTTATTATAGAGATTTTTTCCCCTTTTGGAAGTCTCCGGCTTCTTCCAATGGCTGGGCCCAGAAAATCAAAAACTCGCTGTTTCAGCTGCAGCATCCCCCGTGTCCCCTGGTTCTCCTGGGTGGGACATGTGAACGCAGGCGCTTTCCGTAGCATCTGTCTACGTTTGGTTTGGTTTAGGACAGCAAAAAGCCAAATATGATTAGTCCTGGTAGCGTTAAGAAGAACTGAGTCTGTCATTTGGATAACTATTGTCAATCTGTCATGTGAAGGGGCACTTCTGTTGCAAACCTTGTCTTTCCAGCAAAGAAAAACCTTTGTGCTCCAGTGGCAGTTACCAGACTTCAGCTCCTTAGCCCTCAAAGGGCATGGAAAGCAGAAGACTTGCAGGCAAGTCATTCTTCCCTCCACATCCTGGCAGTAAATAACTCTGCATGTGGTTTGCTTTAATTTGTTTAGAAACTCACTTTTATTTCTGTACTTGCCATTACAAGTTGGAGGCTTCACGTGTTCCCTATGGGCTGCACCAGGGGAGGGTTGTGTGTTGGAGGAGAAAGGGATAGAGAGATATAGCTCAATGACCGGAGTCCTCGAACACCCTCCGGCAGGCTGGTGTCACTGCACACCAGCTTCATGTCGTGACGGAACCTCAAGCACAGACCTGTGCGCCTCGGTGTGGCCTTTTGTGTTGATGAGAGCATGGCACACGGGACTGGTTCCTCCCTTTGCTACTACTCACGGTACCAGCCATAGCTGCGCTTCAGCAACGTGTAAAAGTAATGAAGGACCAGAGTTTGCTTTATTAACGTTGTTTTATGGGAGGTGGGTGTAGATGTTGCAGTTCTAGAAAACATCACATAGGCAATTAGTATTTTTTTTTAACCTCCAGTTCACCTTCCTCCTTCTTAGTGTTTAAGTGTTGCTGCCAATAGATCTAATTGAAACCTGTGGCGGAAATTAAACATTCAAAACACACACTGGTCACAGCAAAATAACCATTATCCTTAATGGGAATTGTGTGTGCATATTGAGTGAGAGCTTCACTGCTCTGCTTTTAATTCCATGTCATTTAGAATTACCGAATGAATAGGAATGTGTGTATCTGGGCTTGTTTTCATCCCCCTAATGTACAAAAGATCAAATCCTAATTAAGGAGAAATAATTATCAGTCCATCCTCTCGCAATTCTCCTTTCTGTGTTCCACTGATATGGTTCTGAATACGTAGAGATGGCGTCAAAGATTAGTGATGGTTTATGGCCAAATTCTGATTTTTAATCTTGCAGCAGGTCTGTCTCATTCACTGGTGAGCTCATAAAACAGTAAATATGATGGCTCCATAATTAGCCTGGTTTGTAAACAAGTGCTACTGTTTAGCTGAGAGTGCAAAATACTCTTTGGCAGTGTTCATCAAATAAACACTTATTTGGGCATATCTTTTGAAAACTGTGGATTATGTATCTGGTGGTTTGAGATTTCTCATCAGACTGCAGCGTAGAGCTAATTTGCTCTTGTCCAGCCGGCTCGTGCCATCAAACTGCTGGTGGTGAGGGGAAAAGGGGGCGCCAGAGGGACAGCAGGTTGCTGGAGGGTGTACCCACAGGTACCGTGTTCTCATGAGGACACCCCATTTGCACCCCATTGCTCCTGCCTATCCTTATCAGCCGTGCCTGTCCGTACTGCAGTCCTTCACCTTCCAGTCCCTGTCAGCACGTGCCAGTCCCAGCCTGAAGCAAAGCCAAGCCGTGTGGGTGCCGCTCCCTCCTTCAGGAACCTACTCGGCTGTGGGGGATCGTGGAAACAATCACGGCATTTCATTCTGCCCTCGTTCACGTACACATGACAGCACTGACATGAGGTGCCTGTGCCACACCGAGTGCTGGAAGTACCGATGATTTGCAGCAACTGCTCTGTCTCGCAGCTTTGGGAAGATCATGCCATAACAGGAGCTACAACTCATGAAGCCTCTCTTGCCTTGTAGTCACTGTACTGGAAGAGTACAAATTGTTCTGAAAAATAGCTTTAAAAAAATCGGATCCTCACTGACAATCGTATATGCCAGTTTTAACAAACGTTTGCAAGCGAGCTGGAAAGGATTTGGAAGGAGAGGTGTGCAACACGAGCACCTCTAAAGCAGCATCAGCAGGGGTGTGCATGCTCCTTAATGTAGTCAGGACAACCATGACCTTTTCCAGCGTGGACTGTGGCAGTGACATTTCTTTCACAAGATGTGAGTTATTTATTGTTTCAAGAGAAAGGAGTGGGTCAATTTACTGGACAAAAAGAGAGGTCAGAGCCATGGGGGTGTTCTCAGAGTAACCAGTGGTTCCATGCCTTCTCAAACATATTTAGTACCAGCTGAGACTGTGCTGTAGATACAAAGGGAGCCCATAGTGCCCTGAAAGCCGTATAATCCAAGAAAGGCAGAGGGGAGAAAGCTCTCACTGCCCCTTACAATGCTGTAAATAGTGGTTCATGGGAGAGAGGGTTCAGCTCCATTCTCAGGTTGCAATGGGAGCGGCAGGATTATGAAGGGAAGTTTGCTTTTGTACTTTGTGAAATAAGCAGATTTAAAATGGAAAGAAAAACTTGAAATGCCACAGACCATGAAATGAAAATTTCAAATTATATTTCAGGGCAGAATTGCACATTGGATGCTGTGCAGTCTGGGTATCGTGCTGCAGTCCTAGGTCCCGCAGCCCATACCTGCAGTGACCACAGGCACTTCTGGGCTTCTCCAGCCAGAAAAGACAGTTCTGTTTGTGCTGCTGGTCTAGTGACCAAGCCAGAGAAACCTATGCATGTACCACCATGAAAGCAGCGGAGCATTACACTGCTTTTGAGTTGTGATTATTCAGGAAACACTGGGAAGGGTGGAAATCTCTGCCAATGATGGGCACAGAAACGCAGGGTCTGGAGTCAGCAGGTTACCGTGGGGCTGTCTGGTGCACTGGCTGACATGGAGAGGTGAGCAGCGTGGGGCCCAGCAGGATTTTGGTTCTCATTCCTGCTCAGAGTTGTCTCTCACTGTGGGTACAGCATGTTCTTGTGTTCAGTTTGCTAGCTGGGTGAAGAGGGCACCTCACGCCTATGCACTTCAGTTGCCTTTAACTCATCTACTTTTGGAATGAGAGCAACTAAACAAGATCTTAATAAAAAAAGACTGTTGTCTGAAGGTTGTTCTCTTCTTGTGGGATCCCTTCAGCCTCAGTTATCTTGTGTGTTGTATTTAAAAGAGCCCACTGGAAAAATTAGGTGAGAACAAAATCTCTACTGGAGCACATTGAAGACAAGAGCTTTTCCTCACAGTGAGAGTCGTGCAAAGGCCAACTCTTCATGTCATGGAGCAGGGTATGGATTTGCCACTGCACTAAATATTATTGCCAAAAGATTTTTTATAGCCTCATTTCCATAATATCCAGGTGCCTCACAATCCTTATTCATCTTCATCCCCAGTTGGTGAAGAACAGAGCAGGGCAGGCTCTGTGTAGATGTAGTCAGAAAGATGTAGTAGACTGGAAGTCTTCTATAGACTAAAAGTAGGTTGCTGAAGATATTTAAGCACATGATTTTCTTTAGCCTAAGAGATCTTTCTAAGGTTGTATGGCATGATCAGGCTGTAGCAGGGAGCTGAATCCAGGTACACCAAGTCTTCTATTAACCCCATGATTATCACCTTGCTAAAGCAGGGTAGTTCAGGAATGCAGAGATAAATGGATGTCTGTGTGATCCTTATCCCAATTTGATACAGTGCATTTAGAAAAATGTGGGGTTTGGGTGCAACGCGTGATTTCATGATGTTGTGATCAGCATATGTAATACTTCTGATCCATGTGAGTAATATAAGAATGGTATTCCAGAGATGGGGAACAGCAGGCAAAGTTTCTTATTTTTAAGGTGTGTTTTATTCTTAATCAAAGCAAGGGCAAGTATTCCATCAAATTCCTGCCCTGCATCATCTGAGCAGAGAAACTGCAATGAATGATGTACCGATGATGAATAGACCTATTACCTTGTAAATTGTACTGTATAGTACCTATCATAACAACACAAGATGCTGATGCATTTTTTCTTATTTGATGATGTAATGCCTATTACGTTATTTTAGTTCTCATTCTGGAGGCAATATAGACAGGAAGACATGTATCTGATATATATTGAAGATAAAAATGAAAAGTTTGTTTCACATAACCATGTGAAAAAAAAACATATTAGTAATAATAATAATAATAATAACAGTCTATAAGTTACACTTTTCTGGTAACAAGTTTGGAAAATTTGAAATAAAGCTACTTGTCTCTGTCACCGTGAGATATTGCCTAGTTATAGACAGTGGAGAATTTTCAGGGTTACGAAATTAGAATAAAAGTTGATGATCTAAGCTAAAGTTTTGCTATCCCTATGATGTTTGGATACCCTCTGTTCCGGGATACCATTGTTGCAAATCATTCCAGAAAGGAAGGCTAAATAATCCTTTCTCTATATAAATTAATGGTATTTTGGTCTACCTAGGTCACCTGGATGTGAGGCGGAACCAGCTAATTTGCCGCATTTGCTGTAGGGAAGAAATTACTACATTGGATAAAATGGCTAAATTTGATTAATTTCTTTCATCAGGAAACTGGGGTTTCTGCTCCTTCAGGGAAACAAACAAACAAGCAAACTGCAAAACAACTTCTTCGCATGGAGTCATAATCACAGACATTTTTAGGTCCAAGTAGCATCTGCAAGAGGTCACATGGGAAAAGTCCTACTGGACATCAGGGCTTTCTGCTCCAGCCCGTGTGGAGCTCAGGCACCAAAAGATGCTCCGAAGGGCCATCCACCCACCCCAGTTGCTTGACTCATGCAACTTCTTCCCTATCTGTACCACCTTCTTAAGAGGCAGTTCGCTTAGTGATCTCACTGCTCAGTTTGTATGTTAATTACAAGTGCCCTTTTTACTTTTGGTATAAATATGTTAGCAATACACCTATACCTGTTTGTTTTCTCAGTGTTCTGTAGCTTTACCAGCTGTATTTCCTCCCTGATAATAAATATGAAAATTTTTACCCCACTACTCTGTTTATACTAAATAATCATAATCTACTCTCTACTGCCTCTTGCTATCCAAACGTGCTGTGTTCTTTTAGTCTCTTCTTGTAAGCCAAACACTTAATCTTCCATAGCATCATAAATACCCCATCTCTGTTCTTGTTCCACTCCGAGATCATCTTTCTTAAACATGTCAGCATGCTGTACTTTCATACACAAGATTGTGGGGGAGGTCTCACCATTTCTTTGTGCAATGCTGTTAATGCTTCCCATCTCTGTGGCAATATTTCCGATATGTTCTAAGAACCTTTTTGTCATATCTGCCTCATGTTGGTGTTTTGCAGTGATTCTGTGACCAGACAGTGTTTCTGGGTATCTGGAAGTGTCTGTCTAAACATGGAGGTGTCTGTCCTCTACCACTTCCAGATGATGAGCTCTCTGCTTAGACCAGAAATGCTCATTATTAGTCCCCAGCTGTATGGCCTTGCATTTTGCACAATTGATTTCCATCCATTTCTATTAGTTCAGACCCCAAGGTCACCCAGTTATTACTGTGGGCAATCCCAGTTCTCTTCTGAATTGACAGAACTCCTCCTAACTAGGTGTCACCAGCAAATTATTACTGCCCTCTTGCTTCTGGTTACAGTCTTTACTGAGATTGATCCCCAAAATGAATCTTTGAGGGAATCCACAGGTAACCCAGAGGTTTGCCCTCAGGTTTCATTGCGAAGCCACAAGTGGCTTCTGCTGGAATCTATCTGCATCTGTTCAGATACTGCTCGCTGGTTTGTGGCAGTGTCTGGTGAGGACCCTGCTCTGCTCCTCTCTGCCATGTGGGGTGTCTGCAAAGGGATTCGGGAGGAGGCGATGGGATGCTCCACCCCAGCCCATCCACCCCCAGCCAGGGTTTGCAGGCACCTCCTTCCCTCTTCTGTTTCCCCTTGCAGATAACTTGTCCTTAGCATAAATACCTACATTCTGTGGTAACTTTTAATTCAATGTAGATATCAAGATTGACTTAAAGTCAACACATTTTGCCATAAATAGAGTGCATTTCATGACAAGTACATAATTAACTTTTTCCTAATTAGTACTTGGCTGCTTGCCAAATTAATTCACTCACAATATCTATTATTATTTAGGATGATACCAAGCAAATTACTAGTGTGTCAACTAATTGAAAATATTCAAATGCCAGCAGCCTTCAGCAGCCTGCAGTTTCCATTCGGAGGCAGGCTAGGGTGCTGCTGTAGTAAATTAAGACAGCATTTATTTTCGTGAGTTTTGTGTGGGCACCATATGTTACCTAGGACTGATGCCATCCTTAGAAATTAGGACCTAAGTCTCTAACTGTGTAAAGCTCAATCCCGGAGTAGCTGGTTTCAATGAAGTTAGCTTAAGGGTGAGCTTAGACTTCTACTTATATGCGTAGAGTGCTCCCAGCACGACACGGTAAGCCACGTGCTTTTGTGCAGTAATGAATGCTATTACCAGGTGGCGAATAGTTGACTTTTAGTTAATAAAAAATACAAATTAAATTGGTACATCTTAATTTCGTTATTTGAAAATAATAGTTTGATTAGGCTTGGAACAAGCCCCTTTCTGTGATCTGCTGGGAAATGCAGGGCTTTCCTTTCCCTGCTTCACTCCTGTACTCCGAACTCCAGCCCTGGCCGTTCCTGCAGGGACACAAGGGCATGGACGAGGCATCCGGCTGCTTTGCCTTGTGTTTAGTGAGTGGTGACCTTCAGCTGCTGGAGAGGCCCCATCCTGATGCGTTTTCATCAGCAGGAAGGCTGGTGCTGGCATGCTGTCCTGTCCCTCTCCAGCAAGGCTGGATGTTGTCTCACGTGGTGCTCAGGTGGGACGATTTGACCTTGGAGAAAAGGTTGGTTTCTCTCGCAGCTGCTGGATACAGCGTCTACTGGCAGCATGCTGCCCCCCACAACCTGCATTCGGTGTGGTACAGGCAAAGGATTTCACCTGTAAAGAAAACCTTTTAATGCTTAGACCTTTCAGTGGGGCTTGCAGCAATCGCTGTCCTTCAGTTTTCCCATCATCCTGGCGCGTTTGAAAAAGGTAACGACACAAGAGGATTGATGTAGGTAATGCATTGTTGGTGTTGATGGGGCAGTTACAGTGATGATTTTTTTGACTTCTGCACATGTTCAATTAGAGGGCAACAGGGAAGAAATGCTGTGCACCAGTTAGGGACCTGTATTCGCTTCCATTTTCCTCCTTTGCACTTCACCAACCTGGGGTGTGCTGACATTGACAGGATGAGAGGAAATGGCCTCAAGTTGCACCAGGGAAGGTTCAGATTGTATATTAGGAAAAAATTTTTTGTGGAAAGTGTTGTCAGGTGTTGGAACAGGCTGCCCAGGGAAGTGGTTGAGTCACCATCCCTGGAGATGTTTAAAAGACGTGTAGATGTGGTGCTTAGGGACGTGGTTTGGTGCTAGAGTTAGGCTGTGGTTGGGTTCAATGATCTGAAGGGTCTCTTCCAACCAAAATGATTCTATGATTCTGTGACATGGTCACAGTAACAGCCAGCACATGACACACCTTCCCTTCTCTTTCAGCTTCTGATTCACAGTTCTCCACCTGCAGCAGCACCCGAATCACCCGGTCTGTCAGCCCATGGGCTTGCTCCGTGCAGGCTGCGCGTTCTCACAGCTGCATCTCTGCGAGGCTGGAGCGGGGAAAGATGCTCTGGACCGTATGATAGACGACAAGTGTCCCACTGTCCCCCAGCCCAGCTGTTACCTGTCAGGGAACTGGAGGAAGACAGGCATTAGATAGCCATTAAGCCTAGCAGGCAGCAAGAGCTGAGCTTCATAAACGTAATGTGAATTATTTGCCAGTAATCATCATTTGAGTGAATGCTAGCAAATCAGCCAGAGAGCTCATGTCATTTTCTTAGGAGCTTTGCGGTGTAGTTAGGAAGTTACCAATAGCAGGAGGTAGCAGAAATACTCTGGAAGACCTTAGAAAATGGGCAAAATGCAGCTTGGAGGGAGTACTCTGAACAGAGGTGTACTGAGTTGAGTGTCACTTACAAACCCACACCTTTAATTGCCACTTAATGTAAAGGGGTGGTAAAATCTGATCAAAGTCTAGCACCACAAGGTGTCTGGGTGGGTAAGAACCTGTTTAGAATCAGTAGCCTCAGTCTGGTCGCTGACTCGGGGGCTGCACCCTGCAGAACAGGAGATGTCCCTGCAGGTATCCGCTGGCACTGGAGGAGAGGACCTGGAGTGCACTGGGGCTTCAGTTTTTCCTTGACCAGGAGGTATTTTCATGTGACGTATTATCTAATTTTATGTTTTACCTGTAGTACCACATAGGTTTTTTTTTTTTTTTTTGAGTTAGGCTAGATCTGAGTAAACAGGCTAAACCACTGAGACCATTATTTGTTTGCAGTAACCTCTGCATGCAGCAGCTGCCCATCAGAGTTCCAGTGTTGAACCTGGAGGGTTTGTGCTGTTCTGTAAGTAGATCCCTTGCAAAGATGAACTGCTTATAATCACAGCAGTTTAGATGAAGCAAAGTGCATCCCAAAGGGCTGGATTCTGGTCTCTGCTGCCTCAGCGTGGTTTCGTGTTTGCTCGCTGTTCAACAGTCCCAGTGTCAATGGGCTCTGTTTTTCACCCCGGAGTGAACCCATTGATTTCCAGTAGTACAAATGAGACCCGTGTCTACATCTGGGGTGAGCAACGTGTGTGAGCAAAGCCTGTGCTGACGGAGGATGATGCTCCCCTCGCCTTGCATGCCTGTGCGCGGTGGGTTATGCCCCTCTGGGAGGACAGGAGGTCTGGCTGTTAGGGTTGGCAAAAGTTAGTGACTTTGGGTTTTGCAATAAAGAAGAAGGTTTTCTGCAAAGGGAGATCTGATGAACTGAATCCTCAAAGTGTATTTCTCTCCATGGACAGTATGGGTGCCTAGAATGGTATGGAGTTAAGTGAGGTGAAAATATATCTTTTTGGTAGTTGCATTGTGGCTGGGATAGAAATACTACATCTGCCTTATGCATCTCTTTTCAAGTATAAATTATAAACTTTTCAGGATGGAGCCCATCTTGTAGGGCCCCTTGCGCAGTGAGTCCCTGTGATTATCTGAGCTCTCAAAAGGTCAGTGTACTGTATCTTCACCTATTTTATTGCTTCTCTATGAAGACTAGTGTTATCGTAATATGATCAGTGGAAGAAGTGATACATTACACATTTTCATTCTGTTAATGAACATGGCAGTCTTTAGTCATAAAAAAGTTAGGTTTAAAATGTTTAGCAAATGCTTTTTAAGCTAATGCACCGCAGTGGTCTCTTTTAAGTTAGTCACCACAGTATACATTAAATGTCAAAGTGCTCTGGACTGAACAAAACAATATGTCAACATTATGCAGCAGCTGAATGCTGGACGCATTTTAGGTGCCTGGCGAAGGGAGAGAGATGCTACATTGCTGGGAATTCTTCCTGACTTTCAATCAGATAGCTGATCTGAAATGCCAAACACCAACTGCATTTCATTTAAAAATGCTGCTAGGTAGTCCTTGATTGAACACTTTGAACCTGATCAGAATCTAATTTGGTTTTGTGTTACAAGAGACACTTATATTAGCACCTCTAGGAGATCAATAACAGATTTTAATGCATACTAATAAAAAAGGTCCTAATTCCAAATACAGCTTTAAGGTTCACAAGAGCAACGTAGTTCTTGCTAATCAAATATCTTTGTTGAACAAGAAGCAGTGAAATGGAGTACTGTTTTCAGACAAACGCCTCAGAATTATACTAACAAATGCCACCAAAGGAAACCACACTAATGTATCTTTCACAGGTGTGAGTGCAATTAAATGGCTCATTTTAGGGGAAAGCGCTTCCTCGTGGGGGAATCCCAGCTCCTTCCTGATGGTTCGTTTTGCTGCTCAGTGCATGCTACAGTAACAGGTTTCCCGTTATGACAATAAAAACTGTCATCATCTGTAGAATTAAGAAAATATATCTAAGATATTATGTCCACAAATGATTGCTCATACTTAGCCAATAGAGTATTGACTGGCAGAATTATTTTGCTCAAAGCATTTGCCGTGGTTGCATAAACTCCATATTCAGCTAATTGATAATGAAGACAACCCTTCGTCTCTCTCTTCCCTCGTAGCCCAGCCAATGCTTCCTTAGCAGACTGGAGCCCTAGGAGTGCTGCTGCAATAATAGCTGCATGTCAATTTAGTAACAGTTTGTTAATTCAAAATTTTATATAGATAGGATGCAATTTGATTTTTTAGGATTTATTCTTATTTTCTCCATTGCTCTGTTAATTACATTACTGGATCTGATGAGCAAAAACGCAGCTCATCTTCCCAGATTTCAGCAGTCAATGCAGAACTCAAGAAATTGATCTCGATGGTTTTCTGTAGCACTGCAGGCAATTCACCGTGGGAGGTGGAGGAAGATTTTATTGATCCTGTCATGCCGTTCCCCTTACTTCTGTTCTCCCACTGAACTGACCATTTCTTCTCCACTGCAGTTATCCATCTCTCGCAGAGCCAGTGCCTCCCCACATGCCAGCCTCTCAAAGAAGGGTGCTCATGACTTCCCTTCACTTTACTGACCCGTGTCTGTTCCATGGGACTCTGACTCCATGTTGTAGCTGGTTGAGTTTTTTGCTTTGTGTTTTTTTGTTGCTTTTTTTTGGTGGTGTTGTTTCGGCTCGGTTTCCTTTTGGTTGTTGTTTGGGTTTTTTTGTTTGTTTGTGGGTTTTTTGTGTTTGGGTTTTTTTTGTTTGTTTGTTTGGGTGTTTGTTGGGTTTTTTTTTTGGTAAATGAGTAATACTTGTTCAAAGTATCTGAGATGGTTTTTGCTGGGGCTGCAGGATAAATTATGCCTGTATAGTTATCATAAAATATATCGGAAATGCAAGTCTGTATCTGTTCACCAAAGCAAACAAAGTATCCTGAATTCCAGGGGGTTATATTTGTAATATGGCAAAGAGGAGGCAGACTGTGTGAATACAAATCAGTATTTTTATGTTGGAGCCCCCGCTTCTATAGTTTAAAGTTTTTCGTTCAAAGAACACATTAAAAGCTATAGTGGTTTTCAATTAACAAGGCAAAATTGTTTCTACACTTATGTAATTGAATCTCAGCATGGACGTGTTTCCATAGACAGGGGCCATGGAGATCAGAGCGCTCGTGTCTGAACCCTGTCAGGGAACTGGGGAGAGGACAGTCTGGGGTAACTGGGAGATGCCCTCCAGAGCCCTTGGCCCATCATGTGGAGGTCACTGCTGTGAACGAGGACATGGGGCATGGGATGCTTTGGGTTTAAAATGCCCAACCTTTTCCACTCGGAAGTAACAAAATGCCCTACCTAATGTTGTACCTAGAAAGTGAGTGTCCAGCATCACTGTTGTCATATCGGGGTCCTTCTGTGGACACTCTCCTTCCCCGACTAGACAACACCCTTTCCCTCTTCAGCTGGCACTGGAGGAAGGAGTGCTAGCACCGTTTTCAGGCAAGAGTTTGCTGCTCAGCTCTTGGCCGGCTTTTCCGTGGCATCACTGTCAGCTGGCCTGGGCTCCACTGGAGAGAAGGACCTGCTGCCACCAGGAACGGCCTTTGCAGCTGATGGCACCAAAATGAGCCCAAGGTCCTTCAGGCAGGGAAGGTGCTTACACCGAAAAAACAGAAGAAATGGTTCCTGGAGAACATGTTTCTCAGGTCTGCTTTGGTCTCATTTCCAGGACAGCTTGGCAAGCATGTCCTCAGCTGACAGCTCGCTGACAGGACCCACCAAACCCACCCCTCCTCCAGGGACAGCTGCTCTGGGGACAAGGTGGGCTGCAGGCCGGGCCCATTGCACACAGCGCATCCTGCAGTAAAATGGATCAGTAAGGGTCTGTGGTTTGGTTTGCTTGTAGATTCATGGACATTTTATATCGTAAAGCATTGCACATTTTGACATAACTGAAATGTGGGCTGATTTTACAAGAGGATAAGCAGATGTAGAGATAGATGGGTCTCCCTAACCACAGGTCATTAGCAGTGTCCACTACAGCCGCCCCTGAGGGTGCCACTCATCTCAAAACAAGTTTGCTTGCCAAACCATGTGTGAGATTTGCTACTGTGGGATTTGTTCTCCATACAGGTACTTTTTGTCACTCTGCCTTAAAAAACAAAACAAAAGAAGGCCAGGAAACATTAAACATGTGAAGCTTGTGTATGCAATGGGGTGGTCAGGATTTTGAGATTAGAAGCTGCTACAAATTGTTACAAATCTGATAAGGAAGCATCACTGATGGAGTGATGCATTACCTTCACATAATTGTGGATTTATCAATCCATGTACGGTATTTAATACTATTTCCCCGCCTTTTTTTTTTTTTTATGGTTCAGGAGTGCAGTGTCAGTTTTGCATTCATAGTTCATATAAATGAGGATTTTTCACTTCAGCTTTTTTTCCCCTTACTGTTATTTGCTATACTGGAAACCCTATTATTTGAGAAAAATAGGTTTTGGTTATTGTTCATTCTGTAATAGCAAGCTTACTAGTGCAAAAAGAATTCAGGGTACAGTCCAGAAGCTTTTATTAACATTCTATTTGGTGGTGACTTAAATCTAGAAAGGTTATATCAAGTTTAAAGTACATTAGCATTTGTATTGAGCACTAACTATTCCCTAATGACTTAAGAATTACGGTTTACTGCTGTGAATACTTAATCTTGCTTACTAGCTTTTAAATTAGAATAAATGCTGCTAAAAAGAAAAAATAATAATTCAGGTTCTGTACATGGTGGTTTCAAAACTATATGATTAAATCTGCTGTAGTATTTGAAGTTGATTTCAGACTCAAAGGACATACTTATTTCTCATGAAGAACTATTTATGAAACATAAATAGTTCTAAATACAGTTCAACCAAGTATAAATCAGTAAGAGGGAGAAGAAGGGGACCCTAAATTACATCTCGTTGCTTTTGCTGCCTTCTGTATACAAAAAGAAGCCCCAAATTCGTAGCTGTTATTATTTCAGGCGTATGTCTTGTCTTAGTACCCTCATACTAGGGTTGTCCATGTCCATGTGCAGCTTGGGAGTCTGAATTCATGGAAGGCAGTGCCCCATTTCCATGAGAGAGCAGAGCTGTGGTGTTAGAAGTGCGTGTTTCACCCTGCTGGCAGTGGATCCTCAAGACGACAGTTACCACTTTCCTGCGTCCAAGCTACAGAATAAGATGCTTGAAATCCTACCAGCTTGTTAAACTCAAAAACTTGCTAGGTGCAAAAGGAACCCACATTAGATGTAAAGCCAAGAATTTAGTCTACTTGAAGTCTTGAGAACTAGATGAAAGAATTATTATTACTCCAAATACAATGGTAACAATGAACACAGGTTCAAATTATATACCGTTAAAACTATATATACACAAAACTTTCCAATACCTATCCATTTGCCCCTCAGTTCAAGAAG